>MU853762.1:0-78652 GCA_033297225.1 Diplogelasinospora grovesii
CACACGGCACCGAGGAGCTAGGGACAGTGCACCCGACCTCGTGACATCTAATCAGGGAGATGATCACACTACGTACTCGATTCAAGTCAGAAAAAACAACACTACGGGATTAGGATACTGGTCTCAGCCTTACAGGCTGGGGGGGTGTGTCAGACTTTATAATGGACTTACTAGCACCAGCCAGGTGTGGATTCACATTTTGGTTCGGTGGTATAGTTGTCCAATAATTTACTTGGCAGTATCACACTACGCGCTCGAGAACTACAACTATCATTGCGATCTGAGAGCATGAAGTCGTTGATGCGTTGTTGAGAATGTCAAATGCTTATTTTCGTCCCGTCTAGTAGTGCTGCATGCCTACTAGCATGTCCATATCTTGCATGTGTGTGCTGGGGTTATTCGGGCAGGTTACCACAGCATACCACGCCACGCGAGTAGACGACATAAGTTAGGAGGTGGCCTGGACTGGGCGAAGAAGGAACCAGCCTTAATATTGGTCTAAATATGTCGGGCATATCCCGAATTCAGAGGTAGAGTGACCGGACGTGCCTTCGATCCTGCCAGGCACTTCTAATAAGCGCGAGTCGCGCCTTACCAGCTACCTCACAGGCCGCGGAAACCCTTGATGGGAAAGTTGAAATTCACATGATGAACCTCCAACTGACCAGATTCCTGGTAAGCCATCTTGACCGCGTTCTTGCTGGCCTCCATGCCATTCCAGCCGATGACGGCAACGAACACCTTGCCGCCATTCACCGATGTACCCGTGGAGTATCCGCTCGCGACCCCATTACATCCAGCGAGAGCCTTTGCTTTCTCCGCAGTCGCACGCATCTGATCTTCCGGAACGGTGCAGTTGGCGTAGGTTAACACCTCGACAATTGGCGAGCCGATAACCTCTTTTGGCGCATAGGGGACGAACTTGACGAAATACGTTGTAGCCTGCCCGGACATGACTGGTTGGAACTGCGACATGGCTTGTGCAAAACCGTGCGACTCCTTCCACGTCTCGCATGCCTCCGCGTTCTCCCAACCTATCTGTAATCCAGTCAGCGCGACGAGGTTCTCTGAAGAAGTGTCTCTAGACTCGTGCACACCAGCAGGTCAAGCTTTTGCATATCTTCACTCCAGGGGCCCCATCTAGTGCGCAGATACCCTGGCTGCTCCTTCAAGGACTGTAAGAAGAATTTGAGCTGCTCCTTCCAGTCCTCCACCCCGCCTGCGACCGGGATTATTACTCGTTCGGTAATGCCAGACATATCGATGGTGAGGGCCCCGCTTGGGTTTACTAGGGATTCTGAAAAGTCTTCGACAAGTGGGAAAGGTGCTCAGGTAAGGCGTGCTCAGAAGAGAAGCGAAGTAAAGTTCGTTGTACGGGTTCAAGTTTATAGCGTTTGATATGGGAAGACTACGGTGCAAATCCAGCCCATCTTTATATGAGGTGTCTATGCCGGGGGGCCGGAGTCCCGTAGTAGGCAAAGAGGTCTCTTGGAGCTTGAGTTGTCCGGCCCATCCTCCGCCGTCTACTGCAGAGTGGACAAAGAGATGCTACCCTCCCGGAAAATCTACGAGAGACGGGCGCGATGCGGGATATCGCCGGAGTCGAGTCGAGTTATGGGTACCGCGGCGCTCTAGACCCTGAAACGGACACCCATGCTGAAATTGCCTGTGGCTCTCTCAGTTCGAACCTGCGCACGGGCCCGGCCTGGCTGGACCCTGACGCAAGAGCGTTTCTGTTTCAAGAAGAGAACCACCGGGAATACCGCCCGTAAAGCGGACTTGTGGGCGCGGGGCTCCGCTACATCGATAACTTACCGATGATGCATATTACATCCAACACGTCCAACACGTCCTACAGCCCCCCACTTCGCGTTTCAGGCTAATTTTCTCATCGGCGCCGCTCCGCTGGAAGCAAATGGGCATCTTGTCCCATATCGAGAATGTCGCTACCTTCCCTCCGACAGCCCGACAGACCGAGGCAGAGTGGCGAGCCTACCACGCCTCCAGCCTACCAACTGCTTCCAGGAAATCTCTCGCGGCGATCCTCCTACACTTCTGCATAGACCTCTCTAGCAAAGCCGGAAACTTCGTGACGCACTCGCCCTTTTAGTCTTCCACAGATGTTCCCAGAAGAGGAGCGCTTCTGGTCCGGTCTCATTCTTTAGGTACGGGCTTGGGCCCTCTAGCCAGGTCACATGAAATTAATCCGTTCTCTTCTTGCATGCGACTGGATCGCCCCAAGGCACCCTTTCCCATCTCCCTCGCCGCCATAGCTCTCCTTGGCTCCGTTGCCTAAAGGGACTTCCGATCTCGCAAGGATAGGTCACTAGAGTCTACAGCAGCATGGTTAACACTGGGCAGCCGAGTAAGGCATGCAGGACCTGCCTCGAGAGAAAGCTCAAATGCGACGAGTCCAAGCCGGTCTGCCGGAAGTGCCTGAAATATAGACGGCCTTGTCGCTACAGAGACCCTTTCGAAATCAGAATACGGGACGAGACGCAGTCAACAGTCAGAAAGGCGCAAGGGAAGACTCGCTCTCCTGACAAATTACGCCACGATGGACCCCCGGAAGCCGTTCTTCTCGCATCACACACCTGCAGCAAAGCAATCCACAGGCAGACTCACTCATCCCAAACCGCTTCATCTATACCTTCCCTCGGAAGTTCCGCGTCAGGCGGTGGCGAGACTATTCTGCCCACGCTCCAGGTTCCGCTGGACGAACAGGCACAGTGCTTTTTTCTGGCAAACTTCGTCCCGGCTTGGGCTCCAGAGTCGAACCCAGGCAGCTTCAACTTCATCCTACCATTTCTCCGGTCGTCGAAGACCAAAGACCCCATGGTTTCCGCTTGCTGGACGGCGGCCTCCATAGCTACCCTCGCTGGAAGGCCAAACTCCAGGGCGCTGCTCTCGAGGGCACGCACCCATTATCACTTGGCCTTGGCGAAGCTCAACAAGGCTCTCGCAGATCCTATAAGAGCAAGAGGGAATGATTGCCTGCTGTCCGTGATTCTTCTATCAATCTATGAAGTAGGTGCACCCACCTCGCGCCAGGCGTTGCAGAGAACGCCCGTTCAGTGCACCACCCCATTGACTGTTCGCTCCAGGGCTTCGCTGGCGGCGATGATGTGTTAGTCGGATGGAAGTGCCATATGAGTGGAGCTCAGGCTCTCATTCGACTGAGGGGATTCAAAGACGTGGTGTCAACTCCTGAAGGCATCGATATGTTCCTCTACGTGAGGGCTGTTATGGTAGGGATATAACCCTATGTCGGACATCAGAGGCTAACAGGACCAGATTCGACATTACACTTTCAGGTCTTCTGACGTGCCATCAGCAAACGAGCTCCAATGGTGGGCTGGACGTGTTGGTAATGGTGAGGCCAACCATGCAGCCCTGCTGATGAACATGAAGACAGTGCTCTTGAAGGCTGAAGCTGCCGCCATTTTTAGGTCGGGCTCAAGGACTCCTCAAAGTGTCGAAAGGTCCCTCGAACTCCACAGAAAATGCAAAGAAACTGTCGCGAATCTGGGAAGTTGGCTCAAGTCATCACCGCCAAAGTGGCAGGCTGCCGCCGTTCACACAACCGACGAAGCCCTGCGAGCTCGGACGAACGAATCCGTCGAACCCCCTGGTGGGAGATGTCATACTTACTCAAGTGTTTGGGTCGCGGCGAAGCGCGTGAACTGCAGCGCGTCTCGTATCCTTCTGACCGGAATCATGATCCGCTGCCTAAGGCGGATATACTACCCTGCGGACTGCACGGCCACGCCAGACTACACTGAAGCAGTAAGGATTGGTGAGGAAGAGGTCGACAATATCGTCGCGGGCATTCCATACTTCTTCAACTGGACCGGCGACTCCGCCACCACCCCTTTTTCTCCTTGCGGAAACCCGACCGCTCCCAAGGGGCTGGCCGGCTTATTTTGCATCTGGCCGCTTACCATCGCCGCCTCGAGCGAATTCGCGACGGAAAACAAGGGGCAATATATCCGGCGTCACCTATTAAGCTTTTCAGAGGCTACAGGGAGCAAGCACGCTGAACTATTTTCTAGGGTGAGGCAGAACCTAAGGATACTTCAGCGAATACTGACCGTGGATTTTAGATTGCCACGAGATATCAAGCTTAGGCCGGGGTATAGGTCGTGACGAACCTAACTCTACTAGCATTATCCGTCATTTGGTTTGGTGGTCCTGGGATTATGGAGCTGAGAGCCGGAAGCGGGATTGGGCTCGGACAGTGAGAATGGGGTGAAGTTTCCGGGGGGTCTACATGGTCGCTCATGTGATCCAATCTTTCCAGGAGTTTATTTCGTTCCGGAGTTTGAGGAATAGCGTTGTTAGATAGGGGCCGGACTGGTGCTTGATGGCTTGTCGGTAGGCTGCTCGATGCCAGGGGCTCATCGACAGGATGCGATGTCTCGATTTCATGATTTACAGTACAAAAAGTCTATCGGCAGTAGGTAGTCTATCTAACCTTGATGGCTCTAGCCAATGACACCGTTACGTGTCTTCAGAAGTATCTCATATGACTTAGGCCATCGGGCAGGAAGACATCTTCTCCCCCATTCTGGTTTAAGTTCAACGTCCAATATCCTAGGTTCCAGGCTCGGCTCGGCTCTCAGGATTCATTATAACTTGAAGGACCCGCACGAAATCGAGTGGGATTCGCAAGAGAACAATTTTAAGTCGACGGAGCTCTCAAGATGATCTAGCCAAGGCCTTTGGACATAGTCGCTGGTAATCAGAGAACGGCGGCCAATCAGGGCTCTCATTCTTGGCTAGATGACAAGAATTTGAAATGGCAGATCAACTCCGTTTCCGCTGGCAGAAGTAATTCGTGGCTCTTGATTTCTTGTCGGGCCAATTCAGGCCTCAGAAAGCAAGGCCAAAGATCGCTAGATATGCGCGCGCGGCGAAGGAGAAGACATGAAACGGCGTTCTAGAAGAGGCTCAGCCTGAGTACCATGGCGTGCGGCTGACGAACTGACAGAGGCGGTCCCACACCATCCCGTTGTGCTCGGTGAAACGAAAGCGCCAAGCGAGGCCTCACGGCAGGGATCTAAGCCTGTCAGGATTCGTCCCATCGATTACCCAATTCAGCTAACCCCTTCCCACCGGCCCCACCGCCCTCCCAGACATTCAAGATGCTGCCGGCGTTTCAAATCCAAATCCAAAACTTCAATACATAACCCTTATTTTCTCGCGGTTTAAAAGATAAACGATCGTCCGAATTCTCCTAATCAATTACCCACCCTAATTGGACTCTCCATCCCGCGTCTCAAACAACACCTGCCTGCGATACCGAGCCTCCCGCCTCTACGAGTTCAGAGGCCCTCCCTCTCTGTTTGGCCGTTATCTAGTGTCCCAAGTTACACCACGTTGTCTAGAAAATGTTTGAATTCTTCCCATCGGCTACCCTTTTCAGCTTCTGCCCAGATCTTGACACAGTACCCGACGTTCAGGTGTTTTAGATGTCACGCGTTAGCGAGCCTAGGGCTTTGTTTGGAGCGCTCTGTAGGCCAATATCCCCAAGATCGTCCATTGTTTCCTCCCGGATCGCCGCCATGGCGCAATTCGCTATCCGGCAACGCTGTCAGTAGCGCCTAGCCTTACAGCGACCATTCACTCGAGCTTAAGCCAAGCACCTACTAGTGAAGGGTTGCTCTAACGGCCGTGGTGGTTCCGAGTGCTTGATCCCGCAGCTTAGCACCACATTTAATACGACCTACGTCTAGCATCTATGTAATTAGACTGACAGATCTTTGCAAATGCCTTGAAACCTTATTTCTTTTGATTCCACCCTATGGGTCCATAGTCCTTTGCTTTCATGAAGGCACATCTTCGTCCATTTTGCCAATCCATCATACTGCCTAGCAAACTTCAAAGAATACATGTCGCACAGCCGGGACTGTCGCACAGCCTGGGCTCAGAGAGCCTCGTTTCCCAAGTTGCCCGCCAAGTACCTACCTAACAGCCTCGACTCAGCCATTCGTATACTATTGCTCCGAGTCTTCCGAGTCAACACTAGGATCGTTGATACCGTATGCAAGACGATAGGCCCCCTGGTGACACATAACCTCCTTTAACCGCAGTTCGCTAACGACGCATTGAGGTATGCAACCATGGTCTTCTGTGGTTACTGTGGGAATAATTTTACCCGCAAGGAGCACCTCGAGAGACACATTCCAAGTCGTAAGATATCAACGAAGGTAGCACTCGGGTCTGAGGGGTTGGAGATCCGTGATTCTTATTAATATCTAATTATAGAAAACGAGAGTGCTATATATAAGCTATAGAAAATAGTGTCTAACTCGCTCCATAGAATGAATGACTCGCCCCTATCGAGTACATGACTTGTCCTGTGGAATGAATGACTTGTTCTGTGGGATAAATGACTCTCCTTCGGTGAAGCCGGTAGATATGGAGAGATATATAGCGCGAGCGCTAGATATCTAGTGTCAGTATGTTGACATAAGACGCCGGAGGGTTTTCCAATTCCATACATTCTTTGCTAAAGCTGAGCACCAAGACACCAACGCCAAGCCTCATCGGTGTTCTGCTTGCCAGCTATCATTCGCTCGAAGGTACGCGGAAGTTAATCGCCCCCCTTCAGTAAAAGACCCTTCAAAGCGACTAAAGCCTTTAATAACACGGACCTTCTTCAGTGCCACCATTCGGTATATCACGACGGAAGAAACCCTAGGCCTTACACTGACGCTAGCCAAACCTTCATAGCGTGCCATAGCTGCGCAAGCGCGCCCAGACCGGTTGCGACAAGAGAGTACTATGTTACCGTTATACGGACAAGGGCTATGACTCCGAATCAGTACGGACGTGATAGGGCCACGACCACTCTATGCGTGCCACAGGAAGTGTGTGGGAGGACGGGTGAATTTATAGCCCTGTTAGCTAAATTTTAGCACTTTCGAGATGTTTCTTTAACTTATAATCGTTCTAGCACTCTTATTTGAAGCCGGACGTATTATAATCTAGTATACAGTGACGTTATGTGAGTGCCGAGTCGCGATTGTTACTCTTCATTGCCCCAATTCTCCTACCTAATTTGGCAGCCAAATCAGGCAGGGTCACCATGACAATGAGCAACTTGCTACTGTGCTCTGGGATGTTCTGTATCCCGAATGACCTACTGGTTTGCAAACCACACCTGCACTTGTCCGATGGCTAACCCAGTCTGTTGTGAAATATGCTTTGTATCTGCACGGTCGGGGTATTCTTTGTGCGCAAACTTGGTCTTTAGGAACTGAATTTGCTCCTGGGTGAACCTAAAGCACGGTAGACTGGATTCTTCACCTGAAAATGATCGCGTTCCGCCATGCGATTTCATTTCCAAATGCTCGTTCAATTTGCTAAGTATGCCGTACGCCTTCCCACAACCAGGCCATTCGCATTCATATGGGCGAGGACCAAGAACAGAAAATGTCATCGCTCTCAGGCTGATACTCTTCCTCCAATAGTTCCAATTCCTAAATTACTCCCACTCAACACACGTGTGTCCATTTCATGCATACCATAGATGTTCCGATTTCTGCTCTGTTGTAACTTTCTCCTGGCCTACTTAGCGTTCTTCTTTTCCAACAGCAAACGATCCTTAAATTCTCCGAGGCTGCTAGTCAAAGAGTTCACAATCGACATAATTACCTTCTATCAGCCAACTTTTCAACGTTTCGACCCTGGAGTCTTCCCGAGTCAATCCTGGCCGCTCGTAAGCGGCCGTATGGCAGCGGCATCGTGGCAGGGACTCCGATACGGCTTGTATGGCGGGTTCGGTCTCCTCGCCTATTACTTCCTCGCGTCGAGATATCGCAATCTCTTCGACACTGACGGTATTACTCAAGAGGCTAACACGACCTACAGCCGTAGCCGAGGTCCAGGAACATGGTGGAAGCTCGCGTAAGGATGCCAACCACGTCCGCTTCAATGCTTTCCGTGAGAAGCAGATAGAAGCGGGCAAGAAGTATTTCGACCCGATCGTTCCAGCTCCAGAACGGCTGCATCTCCAAATCCTGAGCACGCTACCCGACCATCGGAGAGCCGGCTATGGTTCAGCCCTGTGCAACTGGGCCATGAACTTAGTGCGTGAGGAGGGCCTCAAGGGGATGTCTGTCATGGCCAGCCCCATGGGGTGTGAGCTGTATACACGTCTGGGATTTGTGAGAGTTGGCAGTGTTCATATCCATATTGAGGGGGATGACGAGAGCGTCAATCTGGAAGCCATGATCTACTGGAATCCACACCTTGGACAAATGTGCGAAGCAGTGGTTCCCGACGAAGCAACTTCTAGGTGTGAATTGTGTTGTGCTTCACGGCATTAGGGGTAGGAAATATATAGCTTGGATTAAACTTCAGACCATCCGCGAGAAACAAGAAAGTGGAAGGAAATGGCTCATGTAAGCCTAAGTTAGTACTAAAGTATGGATGGCACTCAGGCTGACGGGTTTCCACACAATCCCTCGATAAAGACGGGTTGCCTTAGGACTGCTCTGTTTCAAAGTGTAGCAAGACGGGGCACAAACTGAGGGTCTGTGGGTGTGAGGAGGAGCAGAGGGAGCGCCAGATGGCTAGCAGAAATCTTAAGGCGAAACCTGACGTTAGTTAAGGGGCTTATGCACACGATCCCGAGCAGACATCAAAATTGGATGTCGACATCTTTGTATCTGAGATTCCCGCGTTTAAAAAAAATACAGGACAAAACATCTAACTACAATCCCCACGTAAGTTTGAGAGAGCGTCATCTGAGATGCCTAAACGGCTGCCTTAGCGCTCCGCTGCTTCTGCGCCTCATCGAAAAGCGTTAATAAGGTGGGCAGCCGGCGGGGATAGAAGGGCTTAAGGCTTTTATCGACCGGCGGTGGCTGCTTCGCCCAGAAGTGGTATTCTCCCGCTACCGGATGATCCAACTTCCCCTCTGCTGAAAATCCACAGCCATTTGTACACTTACACGTCGGGAACTTGAAAGAGACGTTGTCCGTTATCTTGCTGACAAAGGCTAGAATGTAGAAGTCGTATGGAATAGTGATCTACACTGGTGCAGTTGCCGCAGGCACTGACACTTGGCGCAAAGGTGAACAAGGACCTCGTCTCCTCTTCTTCCAAGCTCCCCTGTACACATAGGTAGTCCTGACGCAACCATAGCCTGAACCTCCATCTCACCGTCTCCCAACGCACCTCCTTTTGATCGTCTTATGGGAGTTCGCAGGGTATTCTTTGTCATAGAACGGTTCTCTTGTCATTTGAGACTGGTTGCATATTCTGACGTACCCACCCGAGAGAGGCTTCTGTTGTCTTCATTTCAGGGGTTTCCAATCGTTCCCTCTCACAGTGGTGAGAAACACTTTCCTGTCTCCCCACTCATGACTGTTACACTTTCACATAAGCGGCGCAGTCAGTCTGGTCTGGCACTATCACCATGTCCATGGAAGGGGTCTCGAGCTCGTATAGTGTCTCCGTTTTCCGTGAAAGACACTGGCATAATATCCTCATAGTTCACTAGTCCTGACACTACTCCTTTCCGACCGTCTCCTCTTAACTCCCTTGTGTGCTTACACCTAGGCTGACATCCTGCCTTCCACCACTCACATACCTTCGAGCAGAGCATCGAGCCCACCGGCGGCAGCACATAGTCGGAAGCAGGAAGAAGGCACAAACGGGAGTTACTGCTGCTGTAGCAGGGCACCACCGAAGGCAAACTGCCTGGACTATCTGTGCAGAAGCTATGCAAGTCCTTATGGCCTCGTTGTGTTCTAGGAAAGGGACATAATTAAAGTGATCGGATACGGGATCCTGTGTACCTGAGAAGACGCAGAGTTTCTACTAGTAGGGTCTAGGTAGTCTAGAGGCGGTACAACTGATGTCCGACATCCCATTTGTCACCAGACCTCAGACGTTGTCCAGCATTGTTGAGCTCATGCGACTTCCTGTCGGAGAAGACAATGCGGACCTCGTCCTTGCGCACAATTGCCCCTCCCACCGGCGACTGCGCCCGCAGGATGCTCTTGTCGCTGCTTCCGTCTGCCTCTGCAAAGTTACCGCTCGAGTTTGAGGCTAACCTCTCGCCGCTCTTGGTCCCGGTGACGGTGTGATGGAGGCTCCGGATGCGGCTCTTGTGGGCCGATGAAAACATGTGCGTGGGTCCTGACTGATCGCCCCTATATTGCCCTCGCCTTCGGGCAGACGAGTTCTGCGCTTCGTTAACCAGCACCCGCAGCACGGGGATCGAGGCTGCCATGATAGTCGTTGCGCTTTCCGCCACACCCCACATGATAAGGTCTGGGATTTCGTCTGGTGCGGCGCCAAAGGTCAGTGATGGGTCCTGGGAGAAAAGGTCCGGCCTCAAGACGGCTGTTTTGCCTGAACTCACATGTGAAGTCCCCTGTGGAGATTAGAGGGATCTTGGCGCTCTTTACAAAGGCTGTCGAGCCAGCAAAAACGCCCATGGACATGGCCACGGCGATACCAATTCTCTCGCTTCGGCGCATTTGCAGCTTCCAGACGATAGTCCAGGGGACCAAGGCCAAGACGATGTCCGTCACACCAGAGTACACTGTATGCCGAGTTAGGGGCACGGAATCGAACGGGGAGGGCGGCAAGCAGAGGTAGAGGGGCCACGAACCTCCCGCGGCAACTCCCGAGTAGACAGAAACACGCGGATCCCAGCAAGTTCCCGGAAGCTGTGCATTCCAGCTCTTGGCGAGGGGATTGCACGGAATCCACAAGAGCAGGGCGCTGATGCCCATGAGGATGTTGATGGACCAGATGGCAAACCACACCAACACGGTCGTCCAGCCCGACGTCAGCCGGAGAAGGGTGACGGCGAACGACGTCTTGCTCCACACGGCCGCGCAGATGGCGAAGGTTGCCGCCACAAGCCCCAGCAGCCCGAACGCGCCAGGATTCTCGACATCCCAGATGTGTCTGCCTAAGCCCAGCCTTGTCTCGGCCGTCACAAGGGCGACATCGATGAGAGTGGCCACCTGTCGCTCCTGTTAGCTCCAGCTCCAAGGCCGAACTGTCCATGTTGGCGCGGCAGCACTGACCCAGGCCAGGATCAGGATATGGTCATCCCACCAGAGCCCCCGATGCTTCAACCACTTGCAGTACACCCGCAGAGCAAGAAATATGGCCGAAAGCCCTGCAAGCGCCCAGTTGACGGCATTTATCTTCGCCCCAATGTCATCGTGTGGTAGACTTGATGGCGGCGATCCAGAGGCCATGGCGTGAGCGCGAGACTGGCCGGCCGTCGCAAGGTTCTACTATATGGCCAGCGCACAGCTTGGTGGATCAAGCGAGGAGACCTTCGGCAAGATCCAACAGCAACAATCCGAGGGGACGCAAGGCAGCCCGCATCGTGAATACTCCAGGGGCGGGGGGCGGACCCCGGGGTAAATAAGCTGTCAAACATGTGTTCTGAGCGTTGCCGGACGCCCACAAGCCGCGAGGAGACATCCATCAGATATCCATGATACCCGGCAGTTGTCATGATTAGGTCAGTTCTCAAGCAAGGCGTCTCTTGACCGTGACCTGAGCGCTCCCCGGGCGTTTCTCCCCGACTTACTCGCGTAGATGGCGTAGAATGGCCAAAACACAGAGAAAACGACCCAGCGTTCATGTCGGCGAACGGAGGCTCTTGCTTAGTCTACCGCTAAGAAGATCAAAGCGCGGCCGAACCCGACAGCCGGAACCAATCCCAAGCCGGCGGCGGCAAAGCTACTCCTGTCGGACTACTGTGTGTGAGATGACTTCGCTTGACTAGAGCGGGCCGGTGCTCTCGGACCCCGTTAGCTGATCCGTTAGCTGACATGATAGTGTTGAGAGAGAGTGGTACAAAACCGTGACTTGGCATCATGCGGATCCGGGGTCTTTTTAAGCATTGACCACTGCAACGCCGAGAAGTCTGGACGCCCCAACAATAGGTATGGGCACTCGCTGATGTTTGGTGTGGCTAGACGAAACATGCCCTGTGGACCCCCATCCTAGGGGTTGCTTTGTCGGCCTGTGTCATGATTGCCCAGTAGGGCAGGTGCGCCCCGGCTTCCACGGACCGCACTGACCTGGCCCATGTCAGCTACCCCTGCCGTTCCTCCCGTTCCTGCCTTTTGACACTACCTCAGAAGCACACGGCCAATGAACATGAGAGGAGATGTCGCTGGTCCAGACGGATGCCTTGAGGAGGAGTCGAACTGCCTTTCGCGCCCAATGGGGGTCTGATCGCAGTGATTCGCAATTTTACGTGTCGGTTTTTGTTCTAGCCCAAGTTCTCGAATGAGCACCTTGGCATCACTAGCGCCAAATTAGCTTTTTCCGGTCTCGCTGAAAATACATGGTTGACCCTGCAGCCTACATACACGTATTGGACAGTACCTTAGCCCGTTCCTCGAGTTCTGGAGAGCATTTGTGTCGGAGCGAATATTTGCGCGCCGTGCAGACGGGTTGTTTCAAACCAAATGCCTCTATAGATACCTTGAGCTAGCTGCCGCCCTGACGCTGCCAGCGACAGATGTGCACAGATCTGAGTCCGGCGACGTTGAACGGTTGCGCGCGCCGAGAGCTGCACAGCAGGCGCCCTTGAGGTGGGCCAGGAAAACAATGAAGCCGAAAGAGGGAGCATGGCCAATCAGATTTGCGAACAACTGCTCCATAGAGCAGCGACATTAAGGGAAACCACGTTCAGCCATAGCCGGTCCCGACTTTTCCCAGCGAGCCCAGACTTCTATCGGGTTGGAGTGTGGCACGCCGCAGGCCAGCACTGCCAAATGGTCGTGCGTATGTATTTGTGGGTCGAAAAGGTGCTCCAACCACAATTCGCCGTTTATTTTTATCGAGACCTGATTGGCTGGATCCCCCTGTAAAGGCCGTGCGCAGAAAAGACACATCGTGTACGGAGTAAGCCAGCTGCACCTGTTCAGAAGTGCACACTCAAACGGCGAATTCGTGGTCTGAGGTATACTGAGATAAGTCCCGACATTCAGTGCATTCAGCTAAACATTCCGGCTTTCCAGTAAGCGAATGCGACTTGATAGCTTCATAACCTGCTCTCTGCAATTTGTCCGTCTTTGAGAAATGTTTAGTTGTCCTAAGCATTCTGCCCTTGTGCGTCTTTTGCTGCTCCAACTGTCTTCTCTGTTGCACAAGCCCATTGAGCATGATGAGATTCCTGGCCCGGCACAGCAAAAGAGAACTGCACGGTCAAAGACTCAGATTTCCGCAGTATCCTTCCCGATTTCCAGAAAGGTTCCGGCCACGAACCGCCAGAAAACAAGCTATGTCCGTGCGCGATATGGATGCATCCAATTAGGAGCCAGCGATACAAAGCACTTCAATTCCCTACTGATTTCGCCCATGCCACTTGTACCAACAATCATCGTTGTTACAAAGAGATACACCACAGTCTTCGCAGCTAAACCCCGTAATCTTGCGCACCCCACGAGCGTTACCGTCAAGTTTACGAATACACCCTGATAATAGTGCCAGCAGGCTCCGCTGGATATTGTTGTCCGAGCACGACCGACGCGGGCACGAGCTCATCGTCCTTGAGGAAGACCTGTCACTTCCCCAAGCCCCAGATGTGTTGATTGCGTGCTTGAGAGATAGAGGGAAGGGCGGTTCCTCTTGAGGCGCTGAGAGTTGCTGGTGGGTGTTTCAACGGCATGGAAAGAGCTCGGCTGAAGAATACCTAGGCAAAATTATTACAGGTTTCCGCGTGCACCGAATTGGCCTGCGTGCACTATATGCCCTGAACTCGCCTGAGTTTCTCCAAGTTTGAACGGGGAGCATGATACAGATCCATCGACCTTCTGGTTCCCCGATTGGATCTCGACATCCGTCTCTCAAACCAAGGATTCAGGGCAAAGCCCAGAACGTCAGTAAGGCAGGGTGATGAAGGACGCGCGACCATCTGCTAGAGACGCCTGCATCATCTTAGCCTATGGTTCCGCTGTGCTGACTTTCCAGCTGTTATCATTCTCTCCCTCCCAGGAGGTGTGATCGATTCGTCGCCTGTGGAGGCAGTCTGTAAGAGAGGCAAAAACCGCGGCGTTCAATTACTGACGTGCTACAGTAGTGCCCCGGCGGCTGCGAGCAGAGCTGAGCACAGGGCAGCGGCGGCTACAGAGGCGTTAGCGGACTGAAGCGGGGTATAGGAATTGCCTCGCTCGGCGTCCAGCGGACACCCTTATAGTGCATGTTTTAGCGACTTAAGGGTGGTCAATCACAGCGCCCTACAAACACCAACAACGCAGTCAATTCAAGTCAATATACTTCAGTAAGGACACCAACAAGCTTATCCGGCCAAGAAAGCCCGCGCGTCCAACACCTGCCTTAACTTCACTCTATGCCTGAGATACCCCACCAGTTCACATGGGCTGGTAAGGCACGACGGGCCCGGCTGGTGCCTAAGCACATATCTGGTGGATCAATGTGTTGTTGCCTCTGTGAACGTGAAACTCTCATAACTGAGAGCTCTCCTTGCCTCATTTAATTCCTTCGGGTCCTTACTTAGCAGTGCCTCACAAACGACTGGTTCTTTTAAACTTCTTGTCTCATTTGACATTCTTCGTTAAGGAAGCGAGATGCGTTACTTCGAGACGATCACGAACACTTCAATCTTCAATATGAAGCGTCGAGCATCGTTACAGGATATCAACAACATCACCAACTTGCCTGCAGGCAGCGATTGGTCCACCGAACAGCTCTTTGCTGCTCGCGTTTTAGTCCGAACCGCCCGACCTGACGACAGATGTAACCACGTCTTGCCCGCTCTACGAGAGCACTTTGATGAGACGGCTCGCGATCATGCAGGCATCTGTGAGCTCTTGAAGGGCCCAAACCAGGCGGGCTACACGCTTACCGAGACCGAGCTGGTCCACCTGTACGGGCCAAGTCTCGGTCCTGTCTGGGCCGCCTTGGCTAGGTTCGGCAATGTCGTTGACTTGAAAGAGCCTGAGATACAGGCCTGCGCTGTCTACCCCTTAAACATGATGCCTCATCATCCAAATCACCGTCCTATTTAGTGTCCTGTCCCCTCCCAAGCATCATTGGTAATGCTGCCATCATGCGTCTCTTCGCCGCAATCCAGCCTGATTACCTGGGCGAGTCGCTGTGCCAGAGTCTCGCAAGGCTCTATGGAGATGGGCCAATGGTTGATGTCGAGTGCCGAGGCAAGTGCAGGTTCTTGGCTCGGGAAATCTAGCTTGTCTAAAAAGGAGCTTGGTACATGAGCAACGTAGAGATTCAGCGATTTCGAACTTTTCCTTTCGGTGACAAGAAGGCGAGCCTGCAGGTAATTCCAATGTTCATTAGCTGTTCTTGGGCTCCTGAGAGTATAGCAGAAGCGCAAAAACATACTGTGAAGCTGCTGCAAGCATATGGCTGTACTGCTCGACAACGCCTCTCCTTTTGTGCTAGCGCAATGAGGACAGCGACAAGGTACGGGTCTTGCTGGGTATTGGGAGGGGTATGACGCTTTAAAAGCTTGCGATGACGGCGCGCCACGGGAGTATTCGCTCGGGTCAGCCTGCTCTGTGGCCCCTTGAGATATTGCCATCGTTTTGACCAAACCGTGGGTAGATTGAGGTATGCTAATGCGACATTCCCAATATCAGGGCCTCTAGATAGAGAGAAGGAGAAGAGACAATATTTAAAGGCAACACGAGGACGTTGATTGAAGTAGAGATGGACGCTTTCGTTTCTGCGTCAGGAGTTGGTCAGTTCTCTAAGCTGATCGAGGGGAAGAGTAGTGAGGGTGAGAGAGGTAGAAACCTATACCACTTACCTATCGCGTATAGAGATAGAACGGCTAACTGACTTGAGGAGGTAGAAAATAGCTTCGAATTTATCCAGGTAAATCCTCAGACTTTAACGCCGAAATCTCTTACCTAATACTCGATAAGAAGATGATATATTACTACTGCTTTTAAAAATGCTTAGTAAGTTAATTAATTCGCTTAAGGGACTAAATATATCTTTTAAGCGTTCAATAATATAAAAGGACTGCCTTTTTCGAAGGGTTAACCGTAATTTTTATTTCGCGATAGAAGCGAGATTATTAACTCTTTAATATCTCTTAACTTTTAAATATATATATATATTAAAGTAAGGCTTCTTATTATGGTATTACTTTACCTTATCTTAAATAACTTTATTATGACTTAAGGCGAGATTATCTGGCTTATACGAGAGCCTTATTATTTAGTAAGACTAAGAGCTTAGCTTAATAGCGATGCGCATAGCACCCTTAATATAATAATGGCTATAAATATATTATACTATATAGTTATAAAGCTAAGGATATGGTCGACCTTATATAGTCTCTTTAAGTTGTTATATAAAGAGACTTAGCTCGGCTAAAACCGAAAGCACCTCGCTCTTAAATATATATCCGCGTATATAATTATTAAAATCCTTATAGTTAATAAACGAGTACTTAAACTTTTCTTTAAGGTCTTCATAATAAACTTTATTAAAATCTCGGGCCTTAAAATCTTTAAAAACGAGTCGCTTAAGTAAGATCTTAACTATGCTTAAAACGTCCATTATATTAAGATAAATCTGTAAAAAGTAAAGGAAAGCAGTTAACGGTTCTTAAAAATAGTCTTTCCTTTTTTACTGTTAATTTTAGTTTTACTGATTGTAAATACGGGAACCTCGAAACGAGAAGTATTAAAGAGTAAACTATTTTTAAAAAAAATTATTTATCTCCCTTCCGAATTTAAATTACCGCAGTGGGATAAATATCCCCAGTAGTAGGTATATATCGGTATGAATTAAACTAATGTAATGCGATGAACAGGGTTTTATATAAGTTATGTTCCACTGACCTCGCACTACACTCTTTTTATCCCGAGACCCCATATATAACCGGACCTACGTAACCCTTATTCTTTTTAGCCGCCTTCACGTTCCTCCTCGACCGGCTCTCGTATCCTTAAATGGACTCCGAGCTACTTTTTCTCTTACTACTTAAAAGGGAAGTAGTTACTACGAGATAACCTTATAAGATCGGGACAACTTCTTAAGTACGTTAATTAATAAGGTTAATAAAACATTAAAATAGAAATTAAAATATATTACCTTACTTTCTTAAGCTATAATTTCCATTACTATCTTCGTTATAGCGACGGGTAGTCTTTACATAGCCTTCGCCGTTAGTTCTATTAGCCGGACATACATTACTCGCATTAAAGTATAATAAGTTAAGTTAGTAATATAGTCCTTTCTCTGCCCTTAACTTCTTAAATTATTAACTATAATCCCTTATCATTCTATTTACTCTTTAAGTTATAATATGTTTAACATATTTACTTATCATCCTTTTATTTAAAATAAGAGATATATAAGAAGAAGTTAAGATTTCACCGCGTTTTAGTACACACACTCGACTTACATAGCATATACATATAAACATATATAAAGAGAGGAGGAGATCTACTTATATACACGCACACTCATCACTTACATATAAGGTCCACGCATACCCGACACATATTTAATATACGTGGATACACACATAATTATAAACACGTATATATACATACGTTCTATATATATATAAACATTATCCAAGTAAAAAGGGAGAAGATAAGACATCTGTCTGCCTTTATTTAAGATGCTTTAGCTCCTCGGCTTCTTTTACTTTATCTGCGTTAAAGATAGTTTAATAAATACTAAAAACCACACAGTAAAAGTATAGCATCGATAATAGCGGCATCTTTAATAAGCGATCTTAGTTAAGATGGACGCGGAGCATCGAGAGTACGGCTTTAAACCTCGTTAGCCTTTACTTTACTACTTAACCTCCCCCGTACTTAACTTAATATAACTTTTATCTTAATTAACCACTTAACTACAGACAGACTAACTATTAACACTTAACTAACTAACTAACTATTAATCGATTTAGTTTAACTAAGTTAGTTAATCACGGTGTTTAACGAGCTTTATAACTAATAGCGAAAAAGCGATGGAGGGGTATAGGGTTATAAACTTATATATAATAATAAGAACTTAAAGTAGTAAATTAGCTATGGTCAGTAAAGGAAAAAGCGAGACTATTATGCTTAAATATATAGCTAGCTATCTTTACACGATAAGATACAGTCTTAAATTTAACTCTTAGTCTTAAACTCCTAGCCGAGCTATACGTAAACATGTTCCACTTATAACATGTAACACACTCGCAGTTTAAGCGACCGTTACGCTGGATTAAAGCGCTTTTCCTAATCAAACTTAAACTTAACTATCGTAGCGATAACCTTTAACCTATACTTCTTATATTTAATAGCATTCTTAACGTTATCGTGGTCTTTATTAAAATCGAGAGGAATAGCTTTAATTAAAAGCGTTAAAGTCTCGAGCTATAAGAAGTTGCGGAGAAAGCGTATCCCTTCGAATAAGCAGTTTTAAGCTTAATAAGGCCGTAAACCTTAATTCATGATTAAGAAGCGGAGGTTTTTAAGTTATATGAACTCGAAATTCGTAATATTATTTATATAAAAGTTAATTAATGTTATTTAGTATCGTAATTAAGGAAAACGTATATCCTCGTTAAATCTAAACTTAGTTTTTAGCCCAGTTTATATATAAGCCGCCTTTATTGGGTTCTCGTTAAAGTATTAACTGGTACTTAGTCTTTAATACTTTTTTAGTAGCGATAAATATTATTTAAATAAACTAATGCCGTGTCTCTCTATATACATATAAGATGGAAGGGACTCGACCTTATAAGCTATAGTTAAATTTGTTATTATTTTAAGTTTAAGAGATAATAAAGGGGCTTAAGAGAGCATACTCTTATATTTAGAGACGTAACTCGATAAGGAGGGCGTTAAAGAGATGGAATTTTAATGAGATCATAAGGTTATAATCTTCGAAGATCAACAATAAGCTAAAGACGAGAAGAAATGGTTGCGTGTAGATAGTGGAAGTTATAAGAGCGTTAAATGATTATTACCGATAAAGGGAAAGAGCGGATGTAAAGAAGCTAAGGTATATTTAAACGTGGGATTATATTAATCCTTAAAAACTTTTTAAGGGATTAGGGTATAGCTATAAAAAGGCTCGTAATCATAAATATAACTTCGAAACCGAAGGAGTTAATCGATACAGATAGAAGCGATCGTTCGGATGTTTTCTTTTGTGTAGATTTCTCGACACGCGAGTCGGTTGTTCTGTTCGACATCCTGTTAGTAGGCGTACGCTATTACAGGAGAAGGAAAAGAAGAAAAACAGGAAACACTCACTAAGCGTGGAGAAGGATAAGATAACTGTTAGTTGGCGGCGCTTGTAAGGTCTTCGGGACGAAGCCCGTGGAGGAGGGGCACCGTGTCACGAATCTAGAAGAGTTAGCAGTCGGCAGGCAGCTGGCGGCAGGACGACAGGCCCAGGCGGGACTGGCGGCCGAACGGGAAGCCAGGAGAGACGGCACAGGGCAGGATAGACTAGTGGGGCTTAACCCCGCTAGCATAGACCAATCAGCGGTGGATCACTGGGATCACGGAAAGCATGGGTGATCCAAGGTGATCCTCACGGTAGAGGATCACCAGGCTCACGAAGGGCCTGGGTGATCCAGAGTGATCCAAGGTATGGAGGATCACTAGGCTCACGAAGGGCCTGGGTGATCCAGAGTGATCCAAGGTATGGAGGATCACTAGGCTCACGATGGATCGCGGTGATCCAGAGTGATCCAAGGAGTATATATACAATGGTCGTAACTGCGACTTAGATAGTTCCCTTTGTTACGACAGTAATCAACTACAAGTGCTTGAGCTATCATCTACAGTCTTGTGTCCGAACCCAAGTGCAACGCATTGCAAGTGTCTCGCCTATCAACCTCATCAGAGTTCCATTGTCTATTCCCTAGCAGTGTGGACACCGGATTGTCACATTATCGCTAACCGCGAGATAGCGGGAATCTGCAGCGAACTGCATAAGCTTAATACCTGCACTTAGGGCGTAATCTCTGTTCCCCGGCGCGGGATTAGAAGGGCAGGTCCAGGTCTTAAAGCTCTAGCCATCTGGCGTGTAGAAGATAAGCTTGTGGCCCAGAGCAGCCGACTCTTAAACCACCAGCTACCTGCCGTCCGGACTCCACACCACTCCTTACGCATCTATAGTGTCCGGAGCCCACGAGCGTTGCACTTCCTTAAACGGAAACTCGTTTATGCTTATTATGTCCTTACCCGCAGTCCTGGTCAGCAGAGCTAAGTGACGCGTCCGGGGTCTGAACGAGAAGCCTTTATGAGCAGACAGTGAGGCGCGTAGCCACGGCGGCAGCAGCCCATACGCAGACCTAAAGCCATGACCCTTTGGCAAGTGATACCGAGCATATGCGTGGTGCGCGGCCCATCAGCCCAACCATCAGTGGAAGTCAGTTCTTAATGGACGATGTCATTAACGACCCCCGGTCGCCCGGTTCAGGGTCTGAGCCACTTCCCTAACAGTCTGATCCTCAGCAGTCGCCGTCACGCAGAGAGCGTCTAAAGAATGTAAGGCCGCTGACCGACTTCCTAACGGACACCTTTGGCTGCTAACATGACTACCTCCACATCTCGGTTACAGAGCGGTGCAATCTGCGCTGCCTGTACTGCATGCCAGAAGAGGGTGTCCCACTATCACCGTAAAAGGAACTTCTAACCACACCGGAGATTCTGCTGCTTTCCTCTGTCTTCGTCTCCTAGGGCGTCACTAAAATCAGGCTGATGGGCGGCGAGCCCACGGTACGGCGAGACATAGTACCGTTAATGCAGCAGATCGGGTCGCTAAGAAGCCACGGTCTGCGTAAGCTCTATCTTATAACCAATAGGCTGTCGCTGCACCGTAAGCTCGATGCTATAGTCGAGGCCGGTCTGACGGGCGTCAACCTCTCGCTCGACACGCTAGACCCGTGGCAGTTCCCACTCATGACCCGCCGAGCGGGCTTTGCTGCCGTGCAGAAGAGCATCAATCGCATCTTCGAGCTGAACCGGCTTGGCGCGGGCATCAAGTTCAAGATTAACTGCGTGGTCATGCGTGGGCTTAATGATCGTGAAATCCTGCCGTTCATCGAATTGACCCGCGATAAGGATGTTAAGGTCCGCTTCATCGAGTACATGCCCCACGCAGGGGAGCCTTTAAGCATGTCTGGTGGCACCCAATCAAATTTGTCAATATTCACCGCTAAGAACGTGCACTTATCCACCCGCCGCACCCATCCTTAGTCTTTTTACTGCCCTCTTGCTGGGCCCTGCGTTCGCTTAAGGCGGCGCACTCTGGCCGGGAGGAAGAAGCGTAAGCGCTATAGAGACGTGACCAATGACCTGCGCAGCAGATAGTGAGAAGGCGGGCAAGCGGTCCATTTAATCATGAAATAGTAACCATGCCACTCACATCGGCCTCGGGATAAGCAGTAGCAACGCACCTAATAGAGAAAGCTGTTAGACTGCCCGCCTCGTAAACACTAGTGTGGTTCTAATCCATTGCACGCAAGGGATTATATTACCTTCTTAAGTCCTAAAAAACACTAGTGTGGTTCTAATCCATTGCACGTAAGGGATTATACCTTCTCGAGTCTTAAAAAACACTAGTATGGTTTTAATCCATTGCATAAAATAAACAACCCTTGCGCAATAATGAGGAGCTAAGACTTTTAGCCCATTTAAGCCTTCTTCTATAATCATTTCCCTGCACGATCAACTACATAGTTAATAATGGGCGCGCGGGAGCCAGTCGAGTCTTAATGAACCAGTTAGTAAATGCAATTAATAGCACGCGCATCTGCTAAGCTAAACTGGTAGAACCTTAAGTAGGTCTCTCCCGAGGAATTCCTCCCACGCGCCTACTTAATTCGAATAGTTCCTCGATACTGTGGAAGCCTTCCTTCGTTAATTAATGGCGAACTAAATGGCGTTTTATAATTATGATTATCTGGACGACCTGTTTATTAATTAAAATCGGCTTCTAATTAAATCGGCGACTAGGAGAGCGAGATGCTCCTTAGGACTCCTCCCATCTTTAGAGACTTAAGCATATATATCTATAAAGATGATAACACGTTCTCTAGCAAACAGCTATATATACGCTTACTTCACTTCGAAGTCGAGAAGAACCGTAAGGATAACCTTGCCTTTTAGTGACTTTTAAAGATTATAGCTAATAGCTAGCGGTAACATAGTATAGTTAGTCAGTTGTAATTAAAGAGACCCTTTCCGAGAACCTTATCGTCGTTACCTTCGTCTCTAGCCTAAGGGAATAGCCCTTATGCTGTAAAGTGCAGATCTTAAGATACTTAATTAACGGTAAGAAGTTAAAGCGTCTATTTTACATATTTCTTAAGCTTAAGTTTAATCGAGGAGAATGTAATCATCGACAGAATATGTCGAGGAAGTTACTCTCCTATATCAGTCTAAGAAATAATGTGCCACGTAGCAAAGAGGCATTGTTTAAATTTAAGAGAAACCCGAGTTATAGCGATTTGTTAAGGCATTAGTCTCGCTATATTCTAAATGCTAAATGCATCTATAGCGTCGTTCGACGTCTCTTAGTGGTTCGTGTAAAATTATTGTATATAGTAAGTGTCCTGAGCCCTATACATGCGTCTCTCTGTTCGATTGGACTAACCCGCCGCCTATTTTGCACCTAACTAAAATATTTAAAGTTTAAAGTGCTATTTTTCCTTTTATTTTTCCTTCACTCGAAGAACTTAGTATAGTTTCTACCTTTTATAGTTTTTACTTAACTAACATTTTATTATAGAGAAGCTTTACTTCTACCGATGAGCAGTGCTAAACCTTAATAACCGATTTAGTCTTAAGAGTATCTTAACTATCTTTATCGTGGACTTTACCGAGGAGGAGGAATCTGAGATCCAGTTCACGATTACGGGAAACAGCGATATACCACCCTTTACCGTAGTGATTCGTAAGATTAAGGTTAAACCCGGTAATGTAACTAACCGGTCTTACGAAGACAGTAAAGGGACACTCTAATGGATCAAGCTCCCTTTATATAGCCTCGTCGCCCCGCAGACCTTTACGGAAGACATCGAAAATTATATCTCGTTTGATGCTCGGACCTGGGCCTTGTAATAAGGGACAGAACACGCACATTACGTCTTTATTATTAACTTAGGACATGTATGTTTTTATGCACTGTTCTCTTTAGTCTGCATTGCTAACAATTTAATAGGTTTCGCCTTTAGCTACTCTGCTATTTTATAATTTTACACGATGTTTGTTTGCTTTCCGTTTAAGTTTTAGGCACTTAATACTAACTGTTAAAAGCGTACAAAACCGGTTCTGCCATCATTTATAGCGGGAAAGAACTGGACATTCTTAAAGTGCTTAATGATGCTCGCTATCTAGCAGGCAAAAGGCCTTTGCCTCGGCTGATCACAGCGCAAACTGATA
Organism: Diplogelasinospora grovesii; assembly: GCA_033297225.1. NCBI lineage: Eukaryota > Fungi > Ascomycota > Sordariomycetes > Sordariales > Diplogelasinosporaceae > Diplogelasinospora > Diplogelasinospora grovesii. The sequence continues at coordinate 23,397 of MU853762.1, forward strand.
GCCTTCTTAACGGAATTTTAAAAAGGCTTTTAAGGAAGATGTTCGGGGAGCAAGGAAGTCTTCGAAAGTTGTTTAAGTCTCATAACGTTATAAACGTCCATTAATCCTACGTCGGCTTACAGGTATTGGATAAGGGCAACTACCAATTCGTCCAGGACAGAGTTAGACACGGCCAGCAGAACTCGCTCTAAGTACGATCCCTCACAGTACCTTTCAGCTTAATTCCCTAACTAAACTAAGGTCCCTCGGTCCCCGAATCTGTTACTGAAGTCGCGCGTAGCATGGACAAGCTTGTCCAGTGCTTTCTAAACAATATATGTAAGTCGGGACTGTTGGCTTCGTAGTGAACATAGGAGAGCAAGAGCTATTCTACAGAGTTAGAAGGTATACCCTTGTACACCTGTCTTCAGGTCATACGGTAGGGAAAGCTGAAACGAGAGGACTAGAACCCCTTGCCGTAAGAATAGTGTGGTCTGAGTACAAAAGAAATGCTCAAGGAAAGGGTTACGTTGGGGCCAAGATTTGCTCTAGTCATCGTCTCGTTCCTGCTATTTACACTAGTGATCTTTACCTGGTTGGAAGAACGTACGTGGGCGTGGTGGTTAGAGAATACACAGAGGGACACGCGCTCAAGGAAAGTGTGGGATGGCATGACGAAAGAAGAAAAGAACCGTGTGGCAGGTGAAATTATTCAGTTCGTAGAGGACATCGCTCAAAACACCAGCAGCGTTTTTATGAGGCTCCAGGGGGAAAACCTGTCTACTGATGACCCTGTGGACTACAGTGTCGAACGAACTAGAAAAGAACGCCATGAGTGTCGTTCTGGCGCAAACATGTCAAGCTCATGGGGCTGGCGCCATGGCTGGGAATCGAATTCAGTTTGGTCGTGGGAACCAGCTCTTCAGAGTTTAAAGCGCAGACGTCGCATCTGTAACTGTAAAAGAGCGGTTTTATAGACCGTATTATTCCCCCCTTCTCCTTCTTCCGAAAGCGCCAATATGTAACGACGGCCAGTATTCATACCTACCCACAGTCTAAACCATTATACAAGTTCTATCTCTTATTGTTCCCCATAAACAGATACGCCGTCGATGCAGTTCCTCTCCCCAGCTGGGATAATGCCTTGGGGGTGCCATTATCATGTCAGGGGTTATCTCTTTGTGTCAGTGGTATCCCTTACGCCATATCCCAGGATCCGCCCTAGCCTGCGTGGCTGGTCCGTCAAGAATGAACCGCACAAGAGACGCGCGGTACTTATTAGACCAAATGCCTGAAGGTATCCCGGCTACTCATCTCTCGAGCCCCATGCCGCTGGACTAAGATTGCTTATAAGAGCTACTGTAGCGTCAGGTACCATGGACCTTGGAGAAAAAGGTTGCTGTTGTACAGAATAAAGGGCTACGAGGACTTTTGAGATGTCAGCGTATCCGCCGCCTTGTTCAACAACAGCTACTAAAAGCCTCTCCTTCTTGTTTGCGTCGCGGTCTATGGTGTAGTACTTCACACCGCTCATTACAAAGGGTGCGGATACAGTTCCATATCATAAACGTGTACTTTAAGAGAAAGAGCCTTCTTGGACTTCGTTACAATAGTTTTGTGAGAAAGGGGCCCTGAAAGGTGGTAGTAACCTCTGAGAGCTACGTCAGTACTCGTTGGATCTAGTGATACAGGTATCCTTGAGTACTGCTCAACAGACACTCCGTCAGTCTTCGCTTGAAGGAAAGGCAGTGTCACTTGTATGTACGTACAACTTCCAGCTCTAGGCAGGTGCAACGGGCTGTACGATCTCCTGTGTCCAGTAACATAGCGAGGAAAACTATGGTCTAAGTTTTCCAGTGGACTTCTTGTGGACATTCTTCTTGCATCTAGAGGACAACGAGGACATACTCTTATGGTTCTGTGAGCTTCGTCTGCTGCTCTGGCTTGGTACGACACTTCCTCTATGGAACTACCACAGGACAAACACGTTCCCTTCCTTTTTGCTTCCATGCTTTGTTTTTTTTCTTGTGACTAAACACCCCTTCGGGCACCTGTTACCTCCGCATTCTCTTTCCTTCAGATCTAGAGATACAGGAACTCAGTACTACTTGGCGTCAACAGAAAGCCACGAGGAGCATATGCTACAAAAAGGACGGTCTGGTGACAAGTATAATGTACACGCCAGTTTCTGGAAGTTCTAGGCTAGTGTCCATACCTGACGATGATCCTGACACTCGAAAAGTCTTCATGTCAGAGAACCTTGCTTCAAAAATAAAGTCTTGTCTTCCCCTAGGTCTAGATGAAGGGTATGATGGAGCAACATACGAAGAAAGAAGCGTGAGAGAAGGGGACTATGTTATGCTGGAAAGACCTCCTAGTCTCACCAAGTCCAACAACCAACCTTTGAGAGTCCACTACTGGAAAAAGGACTGTGTAGGAGTTCACCCCGAGGTGTACAGCAGCTGCCTCAGGAAAGCCTCTCTTTATATGAAGAAACGCTTTCCCCGGGAATACAGTGGTACTGGTTTAAGCGGAGACCTGGAGTCTGTGTCTTACAGTACTCTTCGCTTTGAGCAGATAGCTAAAGGAGCCATAGACATACCGACAGGAAACTGGACTCGAAACAAAGCGTCTCACCTGGTTTCCTTGAGAGTGAGACTGCTAACGAACCCAGGTACAAGTATTTTTGTGGAGAGGTCAATACAGGGGGCAGTAGACCTTATGAGGCAACAGCTCTCACAAGACACTATAGGTGATATGAGCAGAGTAGCAAGGATAGCAGCAATGTGTTTCATAAGAGGGACTCTGAAAATGCTCACCTTGTTTGTGGGTCTTATAGCCCTGTGGTATTGAGTTGCATTAGACCAGAGGACAGACGCCTGGCTTGCGAAACTGCAATTAACGTGGTTTTCAACTACCACAATATACGTCTATCTACTCTTCCCATAACAACAAGGACTGGGTTGTTTAAGAGAAACATGTCGTGGGTGGAAACACTCTTAACGTGCGATTATACCAAGTTGCCGAATCTTGTAGGTCCTTGCTCAGTCCCCCTTAGTTCCACTTCAGCCACCATGTGCTCTAACTTTTTGTTGCTTTATGGCAGCATTGGCAGCATGAAAGAGAGAGACTTTCCCTTTTAAAGCCTAGATTGCAGACTCTTCCTCTCTATAGTTTTGTATATTAAAAGAGAGGTCACTTAAACAAAAGTAGAATACCTCCTTACTGTGCTACTAACACCTCCAAGTCCAGAAGGTATAGAGAATCTTTCTATTTCGTCTTTGACACTTTCTAAGACCTTGGAAATGCCGCACTCCACGGTGGAGTTTGCTCGTCACGAATGAAGAATACTCTCTCCTGTGACGTACCTGCAGCAGTCATACACAGGAGAGGCCATGCATACTGCCAGTCTCTGTAACACTTGGTCTAGTCTAGTAACTTTCCATACCTGGTATGTAACCACGCAAGCATTCATGTTATACTCTCTTAGCTCGCTGTATTCCACGTCTTCTCTCATGTTGGGCATCTTTGTTTTCTTGGATACGCCTAAGCTCAAGGCAGCGCTATTACCCAAGTCGAAGGATGGCAACTTGTAGTGTGCTTTCACCGCGTTACCACAAAGACCCTCTTTATTCTGTCACTAGCGTGATACCTCATGCACTCGTTGTCGAAAGAGTAGCAGTTCCACCCTATGAGCCACAGAGGAGTATGAGTTAAGACTTGGTTTATAAACAGAGACACCATTTCCTAAGAGGTCTTTCCTCCGTCCTTCTCACACGTATAAAACTCTCTTCCACAGGAGCACTTATAAAAGTAGGGCAGTTCATGACTAAAGCCTTGTGTTCTTTTACCGTAGCTACTAACGGTCTTCCTGACGTCAAGAAGCAACCTGAGTTTACGTCAGATGCTATTAGTAGATGTTGACACCTCAGAGGTACCGTTTGAGCCAGATCCTATTCTAGCGGGCCTGCAGAGAAAATGGATTTCCTGTGCGCGTGCTTACACATAAGAATGAAATACACGCATCTTCCAGTATCTCCCTTGAACCTTGTCATGACTCTGTGTGGTAGCGTGTATCTCGAAGCTATCAAGTATGTGAAAGAGGAGAACCCCAGTAGTGTAACGTTGCTACAAGGCAGAGCTGTACTATCAATACTAGCAGGCATTTTAGAAACCGCCGTTGAAAGGATAATCACCAGGTGGCAAATTCGTTCCGCTTTCTCGTGTTACCAACAGCCATGGCACTCAGCGTCGCCGGCCCAATGTCCCGATTCGCCTTGAATCAAGACGGTCCAAAGTACTGGCCATCATACAAGATAGCGTCTGAGTCCGTCCTCCTCGCAGTTAGCTCGCCGGGTTCTTGGCGGCGTGGAGCGATATCAGCAAGACGTCGACTTCGTAGCCTTGGCTGGCAGTTCATAGTCGTCCCAACGAGCTGCTGTGTGCCGCCAGAGGTGTCGTGGTTAGCACCCTGTCTAAGCGCGGGAACCAGGTCTGCAAAGCATCCTTCACACGGTCTGTTATGCGGCCCAAAAACACATCGGTCCAGCACGACGGGCTATTATACAAGGGCCCGTGAACACTGCCCTTCATGGTGGTGAAGCGCTTGTACTTTTTCCAGAGATCGTGCTTGGCCAAGACCCCCTATCGATCCGAGATCAAAGCAGGTGTTTTCGCGCTCGACAGTCCAGACATTCGGCAGAGGTCGGTAGCGTTGGTCCCCCCCCCGTTGAAGACGAATACAAAGTCCGCGGCATCATGCAGGCCCTGTTTGAGGGTCCAGAAAGACAAGACGAAGATGGTGGCAGCCAGCGCGGCCAGAAACCAACGCTCGGTTAATGACCTGAGGAATCCCCAGTGGAGAATCAGGAAGAGGACGAGGGGCTTTAGCACCAGACTGTAGACTGTCGGTATGGACTCCCGGGGACGCCCGTCGTTTGCCTCCTTCGAGGCTGTTTTAATGCTGAACGTCATGGTATGGGAATGAGCCTGGGGGGGACAAGTTATGGTGAGTTGGAACTAAACCGCTGACTTTCTGCCCGCAATTCGTACCAGATCCCTCAGAGTGCGCAGAATTTCCAACCCGAGATAGACCCTGCCGGACCTCCAGCGACGAAGAGACGGAGATGTGTTATGTGGATTGAGGGTGTTGTTTTGGTCTTGGTCACAAATTCACAGTCACGTCGGGCAACTCCTCATTGCCGCCACTGGTAGGACGAACTCAGGGGCATACAGCGCCCAAAACCCACCCCTCGAGCCACGAGTCTTCAACTGTTTTATGTTTTCCGAACAGAACATGAAACAGAATTGGCCGCTGATGGAAGCCTTCATCATTGGGGCTCTCGGCACCCTCGAACATGAAGCATCGTCTCCCAGGACGCGGCTGGAAAGATGGAAGATGTGTTTGTTGCTCAATGGCGGGTGGCATATCCATCACCTCACACTAGCCGCGTATAGCGGTTCGAGTCTCGCCGAGGTCCCGTTTCATCCGGCGGCGGTAATTCACTTTTCTATCAGGGGTGCTGACGGTAGACTGGATGGAAGGGACCTAGTGCCCCCCGATGCTCTGCGATCAGCGGACCACGGCACCTCCATCGCTGGTCTGACGCCAATGGCATGGGAGGGGACCGCGGTTCAAGAGGGATTTGTAAACATGAGTCGGTGTTACTTCCAGGGCTTGGGGGAGTTGAAGGAAGTCTGGCTCGACGGAACCGATTGGGATGTGGCCGGGGACATTCTCACCTCGTATTAATTCGTATACACCCCCGCTATAACAATTGTTTCACCTTACAAGGGCGTGCTGCAGAGTCCAGACCAAGGATTCCACCGAGCAATTGCTACGACATTGCGGAAGGAGCCCAAGCCCCTCGATAGCTGTTACTCGTGCGGGAACTATCGGCGCTATTGCTTCCGAGTTGAATCGAAGATGGCTTGTCTTTGCCCCTTTACTGTCGCCCGCCCGAGCACACCGTAGCCCCGGCGGCGTCAAAGCCGGCATTCTGGTCTCCGTGGGGTCTCCCCCTTGTGCAACGCCCGACTTAGATTCCGCGGGTAGAAGTGCTGGTCCGTCGCGTGCGCGCGTGTCAGGACCCGTCGGATCTGATCTCGGCCAGCGCTCGGAAGTGGCATGTCTGGCGGCGGCAGATGCCCAAAGACGAACGTCTCGTCGGGAATAGGCCAGCCGCTCCAGGATGTTGCCTACTGCCAATGCCTTCGCCTTCTGCAAGACGAGCGGTCGAGATGTCGATGCCGACTTGGCCAAGCACGTGGTCATATCAGGTGCCCGGCCCGCAAACCGACGTCGAGAAACGCGGTCTGTCTTCTTGATGTGCGCCAGGCCAGCCGTGCGCAGTTAGAATAGCCCCTGCTTGTAATTGCTCGGTTGGCTGTGCTGCGCCATGTTTGCCCATGTCTCGGGGCGGAGAGGCTAATCAAGGTTATTTAATACCGTTGTTTATTATCTCTATTTCAGTGGCCTCCCAAAGCTGTTGGAGGAAGAACTGTTCCCAAGTTTTGCTCACAAGACGGCCGGAAGAGCCCACTACCTCCGTCAAGTCCGGCATGCGCGGTGCGCCATAGTGAGTGAGTGAGAGAGTAAATCTTACGACATGGATAACTCATATCCGATTTCCCTTGTTAGAGAATCACTAGAAAAGGCTCTGGCAGGCGAAATATTACTGTACGAAACTCAATCGGCAAGAAATGTTAGCCACACGAACAGTAAACAACCCAGGTTTATGGGTGAAGGTTTGCACGACACCGCGTTGTGAGAAGAGCAGAGGCGAAGCATAGTATACCTGGTAGCAGCATTACATGGGGCTTGGGACAATGGCCTCGTAACGACTTAAACCAAAACACAAAAGACATGGCCAGCAAACGGCACGCTTTGCTCAAGGGTACATTGCATTCTTCACTCAGGAAAAGAAAACAGAAAAAGAAAACAGGGCAAACATAAAGGCCTACTCCAGGCCGAGAACGCCGGTCTTGAGCTTGTCCAGGGCATCCTCGTACTGGCCCGGGCTATGGTCGGTCAACATGCTGGTGCCGAAACGCACCTCCCGGAAGCGCTGTTCGACGTCTCGGATGTATTTGAGCACCACGCGCTGCGCCGGGCGCGCGAAGTGGTCCTCGCCGTCCCGCAGAAAGGCTTCTCTCCTGAGCACCCGCGTCTTCTCGACGACAAACACCTCGCCAGGCGGCAGCAGCTTCTGGCTCATCATGCTCGCGCGCAGCACCTTCAACGCCGCATACGCCCACTGGTCGTCTTCTCTGGACGCATGTTTGGAGCCACGGTTGCGGTACCACCACCTGTCGGCAATGCCCGTCTGGAAGCCCTCCCAGATGCGCTGGCGGACCTCGACCTTGGCCTCGTGGTTGTCGGTCTTGAAGGCAAGCGCGACGGCCTGGAAATCGTGGAGGACGCCGAGCGAGAGATAGGGGACCAGGTCGTTGTTGTTGACGATGCTGGTGATGAGTCCGCGCGTGGCCATACGCAGCGACGACGACATGGTCGACGGCGGGCCGTACGCAAACACGTGGATCGGCCGTCCCGGAGGGAGGCAGATGTGGCGGGGAAGGGGCGCGGCGGACTGCACCATGCCGTTGTCGACTGTGAGCTGCGCGTGCGGCTCCGAGGACGTCATGAAGCACGTCCCCGGCGCGGGCTCGGAAAGCATCACGCCCAGGAGCGCCGTCACGGCGCCGCCGAGCGAATGCCCCGTGAGCACCAGGCCGTAGTCCGAGAACTCCTCCAGGGCCTGCTTCAGCGTCAGGAGAACCCGGCCGTCGCCGCCGTAGAGCAGCCGCCTGGCCGACGCGTGGATGCCCTTGTGCACCTTGTAGGGCTTGCCGCGCCAGACGAGGTCGTCGTAGTCGCACGTCATGTCCGCCAGCACGTCCTCGAAGCCCAGCGTGCCCCGGCAGGCCAGCACGACCGCCTTCGACTCGTGGTCGAGCGAGATGTAGTGCACAAGGGGCACGCCCGTGTTCGTCGAGCCCGTTGCGTCGGAGCCGCCCTGGGCGTCGACGAAGGAGGACAGCAGAATGCTGCTGGCGTCAGACTCGGTGTGGTGCGCAAAGTGCCGCAGCTCGTGGTGGGTGTCGTCCAGGGCGCGCAGGATGGGCATCTCCTTGGAGATGCCCATCACCTTCAGGAAGTGCGAGCCGTATGACGCCGACGCAAAGCGCATGTAGCGCGTGATGTTGCGCAGCAGATGGTGTCTGGGAAACATGCCGTCCACCATGCCGTCCCGGCGCAGCGTGTGCAGCGCCTCGCTGTCGCCAAAGGCGCTTCGTTGAAACAAGGCGTACGGAACGAGCGACGTCCGCGAGTCGTTCTTCAGCGTGTAGATGCTCGGCGAGTATACGTGGGATCGCACGCGCCGGGGCACCTTCAACGGCGAGGCTGGGTGGAAACCCGGCACGTCCTTCTCCGATCTCGACTTGGCCATCGGGCTCCCCGACTTGGGCGGGTTCTCGCCTCGCATGGCACACGGCGAGACGGGCCGGTAGTCGTCGGCAGTCGTGATCGAGTAGGTGTCTGTTTGAGAGACGAGAGAGTCCCGACGTCTCTCGTGGACGGATATGTAGCTTGCCCGAGAAGAGCTGCGTGTGTAGGGCTCATCCGACCCCTTCGCACCAACGGTACCAACTACCCGTGAGCTCTGCCCCGTCAGGATCCTCTGAGAGGAGCGAGCCGCGTCTTGACTTGGCGTTACCGACGCACGTCGGCCGGGCGTTGGCCTGGTCTGGCCGGTCAGCTGCGTCTTCGCCCTTGAGAGAACCGAAGGCTCGAGGTCAGGCCGACCTTGTTTGGACTTTGCGTTGATGGGAGTGCATGTCTCGGAGCCCGAGTCATCTTTGCTCAGGAATGTCGACATGGGCCGCTTCAGTGCACTTCTAAATCCCGCTTTCTTCTCTGTGGCCTTGGTGCTGGAGGAGACGTCCCCCTTGATCCTGCCCGTCAGGAGTCGGTTCAGGGATTGCCTCCGCGCTGTCGCCAACGGTCGTCCGTTGTTTGGTGATGAAGAAAAGGTCAGGGGCACCCGAGGCTTCTTCTGGTTGGCTGTGTTCTCCGGGCCGTGCTTCGCTGTCGACGAGACACGAAGCGGCTTGGGGAGGAGGGATGATGAGCCAGAAGCGACCGCAGTAGAGGAGCTCGGACGACGTGCCAAACCCCCTTCTTGGGAAGCAACCACAAAGGCCCGCGGCGGCAGAACAGGGCTCGCCTCGCTAGACACATCCACCACCATGTTGTCGTCGCCGTCATCATCATCATCATCATCGTCATCAAGCTCAACATATCCGGGAATCTGACTTATGTCTCCATCTTCTTTTCTGAAAGACGTCCTTCGTTCCGTGTTGCGCTTGAGTCGGTAGACCACACGACACGTTGGCGACAGGCTCCCTCCCTGAGAATCTAGCTGAAGCAGTGACGAGGGCCGTGCTACGTCTCTGGTCTCCTCGACAAGTTCGACCCCTGGAGGAGGCGGCGGCGGCGGAAGGGGCAGACTCTGTGAGGGACCAGCAATGTCCACCGTGATGGTTTTGGTGGTAGCGACCGAAGTAGTGATGGACACCCGGGCATTGTTTGCCAGCGACTTCATGATTTGGCGCTTGAGCCGAATCTCCGGGAGCCCGTCGTCCTCGTTGTCGCTGTCGCGCCCTCCGTGCTGCTCGATCGAGGCCGCGATCCTTCCCTCTGCGGCGGTGTCTACAGCGCCTGGCATGACGCGGTGGTCATTCGGGATTCCTCGAGGCGCATTGTACCTTCCGTTGTGCACGCCATAAAGGCTTTCCTCGTGGAGGTCGACCCTCACCCCGTCGCTGAGGACGACAACATCCCACACTGTTTCTTCAATGTGCAGGCTTCGGCTTTCCTCCTCGAGCAGGCGACGACACCACCTCTGCAGATAGGCCATGCCGCACAGTCCCAGCATCAAATCAACAACGCCAACCTTCTCGCCTTGCACCCCGGTGGCGGGATTTCTGAACTCCCGGCGGATCAGCGTGATGATGCTCGCCATGGCCCGTGAGGACTCGGTTGACCCGAGAAACTGGTCGAGCGTCGCGAGCAGGATTTGGGACGTCTCGGAGATGACGGCCAGAGTAGTGCCCGTCATGTGGAAACCGGTGGCCGTCCAGAAGACAAGCTGGGTCATGGTCCGGTGGAGATGCTCTAGGCTGCGCTCCAGCACGGTCTCGGCGTCTGCCCTGCCCAGTCCCGGCCCGGACCGGCTGATGACGTCTCTCCCAGCCCTGCTGAGAATGCCTTCCAGCATGCCGCGGCCGAGCTCGAGGCTGGAGAGTGTCGTTACCCTGGCCGCGTCGAACCCATAGCCACCGATGAGCGTGCCGACACGGAGCGCCAGGCTCGTGGACCGAGTTGCGAAGCTGACCGCCGTCGCTATCGGCGGCGGTAGAAGAGTTCGCCCGGGGCTCGAAGGCGCAACATCTAGAGTAACGGCGTCTGTCTCGAGATGCCCGGCGTCTTGGGCGACAGTTAGTCGGGAGGGGAGGTCGTCCATCGCGACATCTTCGCCCGTTTTGAAATCCATGTCTCGCCGCGCAGGTGTCGAGCGTGGAAAAGCGCGTGTCCGTCTCGATCCAAGGCGCTGGTCATTACGGACTTGGGAGCAAAAGGAGAACAAGTCGAGAGATTGAAGAAGCCTACAGCTTTGGTGGTGTTTGTCGCGGGAGACGTCAAAGGTACAACGTAAAGTGGCGAGTGCAATGTTTGGCTCGGGTTAGTCGCCCTCCAAACAGAGGAACAAACAACTATACATTCCTGTCGCGCAGCTGCCCTGCGTACGCACCTACGCCATGTTCATTAGGGTGTTTGTAACGCATAGCTACAATCCTTCGTTTCGCCGCCAGACATGTGATTATGGTGGGGTCATCTGCCCCCCAGGCGATGGTTTCATTCGTCGCGGCGCGGGGCGGGAACTAAATCTGCCCCCAACAAGCGGGCGCATGGAAACCTCTGGGGTGGGTGATCCGCGTCCTCTGCCGAGCTGCGTTCCTGCCAAAGCGTGTTCAGTAGCTCACGCGCCTGATTGGAAGCCTTCTTCATCTCTTGCCTTCCTCATGGAGCCAGCTTGGCCAAAGCAGTATAGGTAGCCAACGAGCAACCTTCATCTGCTATGTAGTGAGACGGAGATCTCCATCGTAGTCTTGCAGCACCTCCAGGGCTATTGCAGGTGCTGTCGAGGGGCCTTGGTTTTCCGTGGGTTTCGGGTTACTAGCTGAGCAGATAACGTTAATAAACGGGGCATCCATGGTCCCGCCCGCTGCTTCACCGCGCTATTCACTGCAGCAGATCCGCTCCTTAGCGCCAGTCGAGGCCCAGCAATCCAGCACGTTGGCCCACGGCCGGGCAACCAACATGGATCCTCCGCCAGCTCGGAAGCTTTGTTGTGTTTCACGGTTTCAGCTGTTCCGCCACCGGACTGTTTGTCACGCAAGCCGATTTCCACATAGATTCTCCAAGCTTCAATTCTCCCTGCAACATCCACTCACTGCTTCGCTCTGGATTCTTGAGGTCCAGACGACTTGGCGACGGCTCTGGAACCCCGGTCCTTGCGACATTTTTCTACCCCGCGCACCCTGCCCGGCCGGCCGGACTCGACAGAATGGCGGAGCAAGGCCTCTTCTCTTCCGATCTCTTGTCTCCTGAAGTGCAGGCTGCGCTGCCCGAAGGATACCGGCTTCGGGCGTTGCGGCAAAGCGACTACGACACGGGCTTCCTCGACTGCCTCAGGGTCCTGACGACGGTGGGCGAAATCACGAAGGAGCAGTTCGAGGATCGCTACAAGTGGATCTCGCGGCAGGACGGAGGATACTTTATCCTCGTCGTCGAGGACACCAACGGCGACGCAAACAGAATCGTCGGCACAGGCGCGTTGATTGTGGAGCGCAAATTGTGAGTAGCGCCTGCCTCCTGAGCCACAGATTTGCTTTCGCTTGGATGGCAGCTAACACCTCTCTGCCCCTGCCATATAGCATCCACAATCTCGGCTCCGTCGGCCACATCGAAGACATCGCGGTGGCCAAAGACCAGCAAGGCAAGAAACTCGGGCTGCGCATCATCCAGGCCTTGGACTACATCGCCGAAAAGACGGCCTGCTACAAGACGATTCTCGATTGCAGCGAGGCGAACGAGGGTTTCTACGTCAAGTGCGGCTTCAGAAGAGCCGGCTTGGAGATGGCCCACTACTACACGGGCCCCAAGAGTAAAGCCCAATAGTCTCGCAGCTGCATCGTCTGCACAGTCGACCCGTGAGGCTGACTGCAACTTCGCAGGCCCTGAAGCGGCAAACCTGTGAACCTGTCGGGGTTGACACGAGTGGTCGCGAATGATAGAAAGCACGCGAAATGGCTGTTCTCTTGGAGATATCTCTAGCATGTTTAAGAAGGATAGACTAGTTGCTAGGCGCCATCAAACACGAAAACAAGGCGTCGTCTGCCAAGGGAAGGTGCTATATCTGCCAAAGAAGGAAGTTGTTTCTGAGCGAGCGTCTGTGCGCAAAAGGAAACCGGCGCTTCTCCGTAGTGTTACGAGCTGAAGACGAAGGTAGTGGTAGGCGGAATCGAACCTTGTTTCGGCGCGATCAGCCTGCTTCATCTACAGCTCGCACTGTATCTTGCCATGGGGTCCAAACGATACTTACACTGCGGTGGCCATCGTGTGCTATGACACCCAGCTCAGTTGGAGCCGCCGGCGGCTTCCGAGAGTCCCCCAATAAGCTTGCTAGCATGGAGGATGCGAGCGATTCGAAAATGAGCCTCGAAGTACTCGGGCTCCGGCAGAGGCACCGAGGAGTCGTGAGCCTGCAGGGTAACGATGGGAAGGATTTGCGTCCCCTTCCACCAATAGTTAGGAAACCAGTGAACAAAGTACTTGTTCCGCTGCCCAGAAGCCCAAAATTAGCTGTGCTGCTGGGTGTCATGTAGAAGGCGAGGAAACTGTGTGGTTTGCATACCGTCGGCATGGGCTGAAGCGCCATGGTGAATGACTCGAACGCGGCATGTAGCTCCACGCTAAGCGTAAGCGCGTTCTCCGGCCGTATCAACGTCGCCGCGCTGCCCAGCCCCTTTAAACCCGGGAAATACCGGTGGAGGGTCCGCCAGATGGCAGCTTTATTTCCAACCTGCTCATTGCTTCAGGGTCTGTAAAAGCACGAGACTACCGACTCGGAATGCAAGGGAGATGCTGCCTACCTCCGGCCCAGTGTCCGTATGAGTCTTTCCGAGTGCGACAGGCAGGATATGTGCGCATCTTGTCCGTGTTACCTTAACCCCACAGGTTGACCCGCTGAGCCGCTTGTCCTCGGCGGTGCTGCAGTCGTCGTGGTCACCCGTGAGACAGCAGCGGTAACCATCTCTCCGCAATGATGCGGCCCGCAAGCCCGATTGCGCAGATTCGTCGGCTTCGGTACCCCATCGTTGGGTGGCGAACTCGGGTGGTGGAGTTTTCCCCGCAACTAGCACTACAGTTCGGACACCCGACTGGTTAGCTGATATTCGGCCAAGATAGATCTTCAGACGGTGACGGTACGGCTCATGCAGCCCAGCCATTGAACTAACCAGGTTGGAGAAGCGTGTCAACCAGATGGTTGCGGAGTTTCCGTAACTGCGCATTCGGGTAATCCTCCCAGTCACCGGTTGCTTTCAGGTAGGCCATCTCGGCAAGGAGGATCTCCTGGCCCTGTTTCGGCAGCTGGCGAAGCAACGCCTCCAAGATGACAGCAGTGTCATCGGGTGCGCCCGGCTGCCACAGCTCAAGCCGCGTCAAGGCCCACGTCCGTTCCCTGTTCCGCTCGTCGGGATCTTGATCGGCACAGGCTCGAATTTGATCCGGGCCGAGTATCGAATTCACCTCCGGCTCGGACACGGGATGTAGCCTAACCGGAGCGAGGTTACGCAATGGATCGGTCCACTGTGCGTGGATACAAGACGTGTCAGAAGTAACGTCGCACATGATGAGGGACATGACTGTGAGCGTGGGATAACCGCTTGACGCGCAGAGTCCGGGAGGTTTAATTTCGGGCTAGGGCATGGTCCATTCTACATGTTGATGGGTGAAATCATTGACTCCCAGCGCCTTCTGACTTCTATCTTCACTTCGTGATCCTTATGCTTCGACTTCCCCCTCAAAGTCAGGTGTTGACCAGTTATCGCTGCAATTCGGTATCGCCCTTTGATTGGTTGGTTGGTTGGGTGTGCGGGAAGGTGTGGGGGTACATGCCGAAGTCAGCGCCACAAGTAGTCTGAGATCCTGAGACCAAGTCGTTGACGTTAAGGAAACCGAAACTTTTCGCTGCAAAGTGATCCGACCGCTAACAGTTGTCTGTCATAAGACCAACGGAACGCACGCAAATTCCGGCAGGGCCGTAGATAACGCAAGAACCGTCAAATGGATTGTTAAGGAAATACAAATTTAAGCCGTAAAGTGGTCCGACCGCTAACACGTGTGTTAAGGGCCCAATTTAATGCACGCAAACTCCGGCAGGGCCGCAGATAACGTCAAAACGTCAGGTCGTGTGACAAACATAGCCTATCGCTTGCGGTCGTGCAGGAGGATGATGATGAAGCGTGCCGCACAGTTTCTGGACGTCTAGCTTTCCAGGTTACTCCTCCGTTCGAGCCACTGTCCAGTACCTTAGGGTAGGCAATACGTCCACCCACCCTGCAACTGTGAGCGCAGTAGTTATCAAGGAGATGGTTGACACGGTTGATGTGGTGGGTGGGCGCTCAGGCCAAGTGCAGAAGTGGGCCCTGCGCCAAACGCCTGTGCGTCACGGTTTAAGCGAGCCACTGCACGAGCCATCGTGGCAGCTGCTTGCCAGTGCCGTGACACCACCCGACCCAGGGCGAGGACTCACCAAGCTCTCTCCCCGACCGCGTGTGGAGCGACGAATGCCCAGAGCGTCCGGTGTACGATGTACGCTTGACTAAGTTCGAGATCCGTGGGCCAGTGTCCAAGAGTGCTGGTGCCTGGCTTCGAGACCACACCGGGAGCCAAGAATCTCCGTCCAGTCAGTGGGCACGTTGAGGACCAGTGGACGGTCGTTGTCCGGATAAGGGGCCGGCCTGGAGTTAGCCACGCATCCAGGACTTGAGCGGAGTCCGCCCCGTCTTCCACGCTCGCCTCATCTCTCCGTCTCCAGCCTTTTCGGCTTCGATCAGGCAGCACCCCGAGGCCGAGGACGTTTCGCAAACAGCACACGAGACAGATTTCGACCATGTCTCAACCGAGGATTTTATGCCTTGTCCGAGAGCTAGGCCGCGATGCCTCGTAACCTACTCCTATTCGCCGCCGTCACAGCCACCGTTCGCCAGCGGAGGGGGTGTGGTCCGAACCTGCTGATTCTAACATGTCTCAGACGTATCCGCATCTTGTGTAAGATAATGCCTGTTGGATCTAGGGAGCTGCAGATGGGTTCATGCTCGCCTGGCCTCCGGGGCTCTGCAGCGGTCAATTGAACAACTATATATACGTAGATACAGTTGTCTGATCTAAAGGTAGTAAAATAGGGGAAACAAATAACAGGGGTTAATCAGCTGATCAGGGTTGACAGCTGTACAGGCCAAACCCATTGGGGGCGGGCTTGCGGAATAGCATCTCAATGATTCGGAGGAGCGAGGCATATGGTCCACTGGGACAGCACTCGTTATAAGACAGCTCACGTTTGAAGCTGCGCCGGACTGGACCATGTAGGCCGCGGGCAAGGAGTGTCTTGTTCGCTACGCAGAATGACGACACGCTTCATACACCTCCAAATGATAGACTAGTGAAAGTGAAGAGTCAGATGGAGGCAGCAAGACGGTCCATTGAGTGCTCTGGCCCTCCACCACTCTCAGTGGGAAGAGAAGCCGCTATTTATGCTAGAGACAGGGTATATTCAGGGTCGCGTTTTACTATTGGAAGGGACTCCCAACCTCTCCCGCTGGCCAAGAAGCCACGCTTTGGCCTCCCCAATCCCGCTGTCAACATGGTCAAACTGCCACGCCAAAAGGTCATCAAGTGCGCTCTTGAGGAACTTCCCCCCCTTCCGTAGACCAAAGAGACTTTGGATCTCATTGCCGTCTAACAATGGGCGCTGGAGGTGGGCATCTCGCAAGTCTTTATCCCACACAAAATCGGCAAACGCGGAATATCTCTCGAGTAGCGGCCCTGCAAGCGACTCGTCATGCAAGAGCCACATACCGAAGACCCCGATGCAGATGAAGTTTGCGGTGCGTAAACGGCCTGGGCCAGCATGACGTACGTCACTTGCGTGCTCCAAGTTGCGCCCCAGGAGCGAATTGCAATGCCGATGAGGCTTCGTGGAGGAGATTTCTCTGGTTGAGCCGCGATGGTGTCCAGGGTGTTGTGAATGGAATCGAAATTCTTGAGCGCGCTCTCAACAAGTTTAGATATCCTAGCGGGGGTTCTGATGGCGGCTGTCGCCTCCTGGACCGCCTGTCGGAGCATAGTTTGTCGGAGCCCAGCAGTTGGTGCATAGGCAGCCATGATCCAGAGATGATGGACGTTTTCCTCAGACTGAACCATCATGCCTAGATTGCTGCCGTCCTTCAAGAGGTAGGCGAGAAGTCGGTAGGCCCGCGGCCACGTGATTGGCCATGGCGGTGATATGGATAGTCCTAGAATGGGAAATTCAGCCTGTAAGGCCTGGAGGAGGGATGAATCGAGGCGGATGAAGACGGGGGTGTAGAGGTTGGACTCGAAAGGATGCTGAAAAGCGACCGCTGGGTTTGAATCCCTGATCATTTTGAACAATTCAATGCCGATTCTGTCGCGAGTGATCATTGTGTCCAGTGCTCGCCGTATCTCCTTATAGCCTCCGGGTCGATGACGGAGTCGAGTTCACTGCCAACCCGGATAAGCCGCAGCACCCGTAGTGGATCGTCCATGAAGGTCTGGCGCGGATCCAGAGGCGTCGTCATGATTCTCGCGTCTAGATCTTTGAGGCCTCTGCCCGTGAGGTCAACAATCTCCTGCTTCTCCAGATGAAAGAATATGGAGTTGACTGTAGCATCGCGACGGAAAGCATCTTCCTCGGGAGTGCCGAACTCCATCTCGGGGGTCCGGCTCTGGCCGTCGTAGACCTCCTTTCTAAGATTCACCAAGTCAATATCCAGGCCAAATAGCTTGCCGCCGGCTGTCTCGAGCTTCTTAGACATGCCGGCATTTCTTTCCATTATGTGGAACCTGGTGAACCTGGAGCCAGGGATGCCCAGATCGGCTGCCTTCTGGCGGTACTTGGATTCGATCTCTGGCTCGGCGGAGAAGCTCTCCAGGAACTTGCCGAATTCTCTCCCCGTCACCTTGCTCAGCGCTAAATCGAGGTCGGGTGAAGGGATGCCGAGCAGGCGGTCACGAACCCAGCCACCCGTGATCTAGATCTCGAGGCCGGGGAAATGCTGTGCGCATTCGAGCAAAAGTTCCCGCAGAAGCTGCTCAGCAGGCAGCAAAACAATCGTTTTTTTGTTTTTTTGCCGTCAACTCCCTTTGGACTGAACTTTGGGTTAGTTGAATCCGCACCAGGGGATGGACCAGCTTCAAGAAGCACTACCTGTGTCGAATTTGATTCTCTTTGCCTCGGGCTCCATGGCGGTCGTCGAGAAGTTGGCGGAAAGATGGCATCAAGCGGGCCTCGGTGAAGCAGGCCCAGATGGGGCCGGCCGGGCAGCAAGAATGATGGTTGGTTTCTGATAAGGCCGGCCCTCGATGGCAGGCTGGGCGGCAAGAGTGATTGTCGGTCTTAGATGAGGCAGGCCGGGCTAAAACGATTGGAAATACAGGCCGGACGACACCAAACCTGGAAGCAAATCTTCATCAATAAAAGTGGCTTGCTTTTCTTAAGTTCTACCTTTTGCAGATGCGTTCTATATGAGACAATTTCACAGGTCTTTTGCTTAAACACAATAAAAGAAAAGTGACACAGATCAGACGTTAAAGATTGAGCAGAGGCGATAGGAAGAGATCGAAAAAAAAGGTACGCTACGGAATGGCGTGTCATTGACGTGAATCAGCCGCGAATCGAACGCGGGGCTCATCGATAGCAACGATGGATTTTACCATTAAACCACTGGTCCTTTACTAGTTATATGTGGAGGATGTTAAAACAACCCAAACACAAGACAATACAAAGCGACACAGATCAGACTTCAAGGATTGAGCAGGGGCGGCAGGGAAAGACAAGAAAAAAATCGGAGCACAGTATCCGGTATAAGATGCATCAGCCGCGAATCGAACGCGGGGCCCATCGATGGCAACGATGGATTTTACCACTAAACCACTGATGCTCTACTAATTGACAGTGCAAGAAGTTAATACGAGCCATATCGTCCCAACTCGTAATCTTCGGACCACTTTCCTGCACTGAAGCCCGTTCCTTACGGCACTTTACTATACACTAGGATAACACTATCTTATTTATAATTACCTAAACTTCATTCGGCCTCTAGAACTTTTACGGCGTGCGGGACACTTAAAGGAGAGAACTTATCATTCAGTGGCACTGTCTCCATCAGTATCTACAGCTGGGCTCCCCGTTGACCACATACGGCGATAAACAATACAACAACAACAACAACAACAACAACAACAACTGTACAGTACAAATATTTAGGATGGGGCAGGGTTTCCAGTAGCTTATATGCTTACGAAGTTGACTCCGTCCGAGCAATTCGCTAGCTAAAGTATAATGGTCGGTACTCGCGAAGGTCTTCTCATTGTGCTAGCACACTTGCAAAGCGTCAATTGGCGTCGTCATGCAGTTGACTGGCGCATAATCCAGCAGCAATGTAACACGTGTGCATACTGTGCCATATTAGGTTTGAAGGCAGGATTGTTCGAATACGCCGGCGAGTGAGGCCCAGCAATTCTACGCTCTCGTTTATCATGGGCGTACGGTTGAAGGGAGATTTCTTGTCATAAGATGCTAGCAGTGTAAAGATGCAAGCTGCCAGTTGCGATGTATGTACTTGGGCAGTCGAGGGAACCATCAGTCCCGCCAAGTGGGGCGTGCTTGACCGGACGACTTGCATTGATGTGGGTCGCTGTCCGTCCTAGCTCCCTGGGTGCCACCTAGCCAAGATGCGCTGAGATGAATGACTGGCACCGTCAGACCACTCCATCCAGTGCTAGACATCTATAGGAACTTCAACGGAACGAGTGGGGTTGGGGGAAAAGGGCGGACCGGTCAAGTCCCTCAGGGCTGAATGGATTGTATAAACAACAAACCAGAGGATGCGCTTGGATTTCATAGTACAAGACGGTAATTCCTGTACCTACCTAACACAGGGCCCTGATTGATCCATCGTGATCCCCAAACACGCCCTCTTTGACCACAAGTTGTGAAGCAAATATCACTCTTTTCGCGATGCAAAAAGGTGCAGCACTGGAGCTCTCCCATTTATATGATATTAATAGCATATCTCTTTTGAATGCGAAGTGCTTCATTTTTCGCAAGTTACACTGCACTGCTTTGAAGCTTCAGAATTGACCTGGTTGTGGCTGGAATTGGACGTGGCTGCTTGTGGCTGCTGAAAAGAGTTGCGGGTACACTGCAATGGGGAAATGCCATTGGTTAAAGCATGTGGGGGGATCACAATGGATCAATATGTATGTAGAGGATCAAAGGATCAAATCATTTGCGGCCAGGCTCGAGCCAGGCTTCCAAAACAGATTTTGGTGAGCCGGGCTTTCAGAACGCCAGACGCCAGGGGTTAACGCTTTGGCCAGCCGAGATGCCCAGCACGGGCCTTTCGGGCGGGAAGGACGGGGAGGGAGGTGCCACTTTGCATCCCAGAGTTGGCAGGAATCCTGGTCATGATGACGACGTTGGCCGGAGACGCAACCCGCGACCAGACGATTCAAAGACATCAATGGATGGCCAGCTGATCTGTGCGAAGGGCACTTGGGCACTCGGGCACTTGAAGTTTGTGCTGGACAGCGATTGAGACACTGCTGAAGCCACCTAATGCTCGCCTATCCTTCCGTCTTTTTTCTCGCGTACTCAGCAAAAATGCCACCAATCTCAGCAGCAAGGGCTTTCTGAGCTGTCGCGACCACAAGGACCCTTGGAGAGGCCCAAGGCCAAGAATAAGTCGAGTCCAGGCACATGCTAGCAAGAAATCCGGTCTTGTACCCCGGCTCGCCTCACCCAATATTTGCCTTCAGCCCTTGTTCACTAGTGGGAGGCTTGCCCAGCAAAGTTTAGCGCCTGCAGCATTTTCTAAGCGCCTTGAGACTGAGAGCTCTCGATTGCTCGCCCCAGATGCAATCGCTTTCTCCGCTCGTGATCTTTCGGCCGTTTCGTTCGCCATCCCCGACTTGCAACAAACTCCAGGTCTTGCTGCACCCAGTATCCTTTTCTTTTCTTGCAAGGCTTTAGGAGAGGTGTTTATTCTCTGTAATGCTCTCTGTAATGCTTACCGGACGGCGTTGATCAGACATTCTATCGCATGTGCATGCCTTCCCAAGATCGACTGCTCCCAAGACACGAACGCGATCAGGAGCTCAGGACGCATTCCTAAGACTAATTACGCCCAATCAAGTCCTACTCCAGATCGCGAACCGAGAATTGCAGGCCGATCATCCGTCGCGGTTTCCTTTGGCCAGTAGAGAGACCGCGGCCGGTCGCGCCTTCCCCTTGCAGACCGCCGAATATATCGCACAAGAAGGAAAGCACCGAGGAGGAGACGTCTTGTTGGACCGGCCAGCTTCCTGGTGCGGTCCTTCTGCAACCGCCAAGCTGGATTACTCGTATGTGCACTTCACCTGAATGGCGGCTCGGACTTGCAGGATATTCACCCCCATATGTTTCCTTGTTTTCCGCGTCGGTTATTTGCTTGGCTTTGAGTTGGTTAGGTGTTTTCTTTTTGGTTTCTTTGGTTGATCGGCTTGTCTTCTTTCTTTGCGTCACTTACCTGCATTGGGTTCTTGAGAGTGCAGCATCTGCGGAACGAAAGCTGTCACATGGCTGTTGCTAACGGACTGTGGAAAAGCTTCGTCACGGTGGCCGGCTGGTCAGCGCACCAGGTGCAGTCCAGCAAACGCACCCCCTTTCGGCATAACCGGTCACTATCCAGCATTGTCAAGTCGACCACCTCCTCAGAGCTGGCCGCCATGGCGTCCGACAGCTCGCCCGCAAGACCCTCGACGCCGCAGCCTAAGCGGTTGTTCTCGGCGCAGTCCCTTGACGAGAACGATCTCAGCACCCTTCCCGACCCCAGAAGCCGAGTTATGAGCCCGGCCAATGCGGCTGAGCTGAGCAGTCCCCACCACCCAGATCTCGATCGAGAGGTTGCCACGCTGAGCACCAAGCTCATCAACGCCATCAACCACCAGACGACGCTCGACGACAATCTGTCGGCCACCCGGGTGGAGCTGGAGAAGGCGCGCGAGAAGATAAGGGAGCTCGAGGAGCAGGTTGAGGAGCAGAGAGAGATGCTGGCCGGGGACGTGTGGGTGAAACGGAAGACGGTCGAGATCGAGAAGACCAAGCTGCTGGGCCGTGTCGCCGAAGAGAAGAAGGCGAGGCAGGAGGTGGAGCAGCAAAAGAAGAAGATCGAGCAGGAGCTCGAGAACCTGACGGCGGCGCTCTTCGAGGAAGCAAACAAGATGGTCATCTCGGCCAAGGAGGAGGCCAGGACGGAGCAGGAGGCGCTGCAGCGGAAGAACGACCAGCTCAGGGCCCAGCTTGCCGACACGGAGGGACTGCTCAAATCGCAGCAGGAGCAGCTCGCCGAGCTGAAGCATGTCATGGAGCAGATGAGCGCCGAGAGGGACGACCAGACTCTGCCCACATTCCCGTCGTCTCCGGGATTCAGCAAGTTCGATGTGCGGGAGGAGGACGGGCCCCCGGACGGCAGTCTCCCGCAGCAGGGCCTTGTGGAGCCGCTCTCGCCGTCGTATCCGACGAGCTTCACGCACCTCCTGCAGCCTGTTCTGCGCACCGATCTGGCTGCCTACGCGGATTTTGCCGATCTCATCCGAACGTCTAAGAGGCTCTCGGGTCAGCGGATCCCATCCGGCGGCGCCTCCAGTGCGGGGCTGTCCAGTCTCAGCTCCGGTTCGGCCAGCTCTCAGTCGGTGCCCATGACTGCGTCGAGCTCGTCGCTTCCCATAACAGCCGCAGCTGGAGCGACCCCGCCTGCGTCGTCGCCGCAAACCCCAATCACGCCCGCCTCGTCTGTCAGCGTGGGGTCTTCTGTTGCAGCCCCTGTCTTCCCGCCGCTGAAGGAGACAAGGTTCTACAAGAGGGTCTTGACCGAGGACATCGAGCCCACTCTGCGGCTTGACACGGCGCCTGGCCTGTCCTGGCTTGCCCGCCGCAATGTGATCGCCGCCATGACGGACGGGTCACTGGTCGTCGAGCCGGTCCCAGCGCCGAGCACGGGCGTGTTTGGCAAGCTCATCAAGCCGGAGCTTTATCCCTGTGCTCTTTGCGGAGAGAACAGGAAAGAGGAGGAGCATCTGCGGATGCATCGGTTCCGCACCAGCGAGTCCGGCTCCTCGCAGCGAGGATATCCGCTCTGCAGGTACTGTCTCATCCGGGTGCGATCGACCTGTGATTTTCTTGGCTTCCTTCGCATCGTCAAGGATGGCCACTGGCGCGCCGAGGACGAGGATGCAGAGAAGGCAGCATGGGAGGAGAGTGTGCGCTTGCGTGAGCAGATGTTCTGGAGTCGGATTGGCGGTGGTGTCGTGCCCATCGGCCACTTCTTTCATCAGACAAGTCTCAGCGTCGCCCCCAGCGTCCGCGGCGACAAGAGTCCCAGACCGAGCCACGAGGGCGTTCAGGGGGCACAGGGTACAGTGGAAGATACAGTCGCGGCCAAACCCGCAGAAGAGGAGACGTTCGATGAAGTTGGAGCATCTGCAAAATCCGAATCGCCCATCGGTGATGAAACGGCAGGTGAGCACGCTGCTCCTGCAGAATCCGGATCCGCAGCAGTGGCGTCTACCGAAGAGAGCTCATCACTTTCACAGCCGACTGTTCTTGATCCGTTACAGGAGAAGGATCACATTAAGCGATTATCTTTGACAATACCTGGTCCGTCTAGCTTATGAGCCACGAAGCGCGAAGGCACCTGTGAAGGCGAAGCTTTCCATTAGTTCTGCGGCTTATATGAGATGGATCTGGCTACCAGAAGAGGGCAATCAGTTGGTTAGTATCTTTTCTTTCTTTTTGGTTTGGCTTCTTGGGTTTCTCTTAATTTTGGACTAAATGATTCACCATTGCACTGGCGCCATGGACAATTCTGTTATCACGTACTCGTATGTTGTCTTTTACACAAGTTAGCATTGTAAGATATTACTTGAAAGGGGGGCATGGGGCTCATGGAGATATAGATTTTGTTTGGTTTATGACGGTCACTCCAATGGAGATACTCAGTTGACATCATTTGGGTTTTGGGATAGGGCGTTTTTCTTGTTATAAGGAGGAGGAAGAGCTAAAGAAGCAAAGAGTTGAATAATCACTTGTATTTAATGTATTGGCTGTCGAATTAGAAGCCTCGAGTCACTGGTCAGTAATTCACATAGCGATGACTGCAGTCGTCCTTGTTATGGTGGACCTCGCGACTTGGAATACCTAGATGTCTACTATTTATCAGGTTTGCAAAGTGTCTTCCTGCGTTCCCAAGCTTTGTTCCAGAGCTGCCTTGTGGTTCATACCCTCTGCTACTATGAGTTTTTTATGTACTTCTTGTTTTTGCTCAGCTTTCATCTTCATTACTTGGTTGTGTGATAAGCTCTGAGAGGATAACGAAAGGGTGAGAAACATGTCTCCACCGGTATATTCCCCTTTCTGGACTCAAAGCACCTCTTACACTTGGATAAGAGAGAGATTCTTAACCCACTCTACCGTATTCATGATTCCTGGCGCAGAAGAAGAAAAGTTCTGTAATTACTAGCAGAAGGGGGGGGGGCCTTCTTCCAGGAGCGGTAATTAGATGCTAAGGCCAGAGCAAACAGCACGATAATAATCACGGTCATTAGGGCGCGGTATTCTCCTTGTCCGAGTTTAGGCAGTATGTATGATACCAGGTTATGCCATTCTTCTAAGGTCCCATGTGCCTATGTAGAGTCGGACAACTTTGTAGAACTCAAATTCTGGGTGGTGTCTGTCTGCAAGCAACATGTTCGAGGTGAAGGCATGATGCACGACACAACAGTATGAGCTCCAGAAGTTAGGTTAACCGAGCTGTAGTAGTAGTATTCGACTTTGGACTGAGCTGAGGCATGTTGAATAAGAGTCGGGGAAAAACTCCGCTCGTATGGTTTTCTAGCTGTTCCTAGAAGTGTACTGTGCAACTTTCGTCGTTCCGTTCTTTCTCTTCTATGAAGGAGGACTTGAGTTCAGAAACAGAGTTTAGAACTTTGCACACATAACGTCTCTCATGTCTACCAGGACAGTAGTAACGGGAGTCTCTGCGCTTATAGACTTGGGAGACCTGATGTGCAGCGCTAGCTTTTTGCGGAGAAGGCATCTGATGCTACGGACTCTGATATTTGGGCCAGTCGCTTTTGCGAGTCTCCTTCTAGTGAGTCCATGACTGAGCAGACGGAGGGGGGAGGGGAGGGCAGGGTATTTACAACGTCCTTGTTCGCCGTGTGTTAAAGCAACCGTAGTTGCAACACTGCACCTAGAACCAGCCAGCACAGCCGAAACTTGGTGTGAAATAACGTGCAACAAACTTCAAGCAAAAAAATGGAGTCAGAGTACTGTAGCCTTTGCAGTAGTAACACGGGTGTAACTTGTGAGGCAGAGAAGAGCTGCTACTTTTGTGAATGCACCAAAGGCATGTTTTCTTTGAAGCCAGGCAAGAGCACAACGATTCTGTCAGTAGCGGGGGACCTGGACGTCGGGCAGTGTGACGAGAGGGAAGACGCCAATACAGAAGACCTTCTGGGAGTGACAAGGCCAACAGGCTCTCAAAGGTTCGTCTCTGGTAGACTTGTAGCTCTGCGAGGAGTTGTTATACACAACGTTGCTGTAGCTTTCAGAGACACCCCAGAGGAATGTGTGGTCAGGCTGGACTGTCATCTGTCTGACGACAATATGGGCGATATTATAGCTCTGTCAGCTTATCACTTGATGGAGCAAGAGTGTGCCCTGGGAGATCTCAAAAACAAAGTCTGTTCTCCTCCAATCGCCATGGTGGAAAAGGCTACGTCCTCTGTGGAGAGAGCGGAGTGTGTAGCGCAGGCTCTCAGAAAACCCCCTAGAGCGTACCCAGTAAACATACCAGAGTTTCGTAACGAAGAATTGTAGGTCTCCAGAGCCTATACCTTACTGTTCTCGCAGGCTGCATCTTGACTCTGTTCTTTCTAGTGTTCTTTTGTCTTTTAAAACCTTGGGATACTGAGAGCAGCTGCTCTAGCAACTTTCCTAAAAGAACAACGGAGTTGCACAGAGGCAACAACAGAGTTGCCAGAGAAGCCCCTTGAAGAAAGTTACAGAAGTCTCATCAACCTGTGGTTCGAAAAGTGGAAACTTAACGGTGGAAAGAAGCCAGCTCACCTAGACGTAATCACAGAGATAGTAGACAAGGTTAGCGAGCTAGAGGGGAAGAAGTGTTTCGGTGAACTGGCTATCAAGCAAGAAGAGAATTCTCCTACACCAGAGAAAGGAAAGGCTAGTGAACCCAGGCGACTCTCACTGCGGAAAGACGACCCAATAGCTACCCCTTGCTAACGAGATACGTCTACTTAAACGAGTCCTTGCGCCAGAATATCGAACGTGGAGAACAAGTTGGAGGACAGCACAAACCTGGTGCTCGGGAGAACTCAGGATCTAAAAGAAAGAAGGAAGAACTAGGAGTTTACCCAGTTAAGTTGCCACCATGGTTTTTTGAAGGGAGTTCTTTTAGTGCTTCTGGCGAATTTACTCTTCGTTGGAGCACATGCCTTGCGTTAGATTCTTCTTTTAAAACAGCAACCCTTTACAGGTTTTCCTTACCTGTAGCTCACTAGCTCACTAGCGAATGCGACGAAGTTGTAGGTATGCACCTCTGAACTATTCACACACAAGACTTTGTTGTTGTCTCAGTGAAAGCTCAAAGAAGGTCAAAATGTCCTCTGTGTCATCTAGGAAACCGGTAACTTCAGGGCCAAAGATCGTCAAGTCTTACACTACAGCCGGAGCTAAAAAGAAGCCTTCGATCAGGAACGTGACGGTGTTAGCCCATACACTATGCCCTGCAGACACCGTTCTTTGTGCACGATGAACGGGTGGCTGTGCTAGTGTGCTGTGACCACGCTGGCGCTGTAGTCAGCAGCAGCCTAAACCGGGAGTGTCTTTAAGAACCGCGCAGCGAACAAGAACAAGGAGTGTTAAGGAGATCTTGGTCTCAGCAAGTTCCAACTGCACGAATGTTTTTCGGCTCTTTAAAACCTATTGCACTTTGAGCCTTCTGCTATCTCTCGAGAGCGCTGCTTCAGGTGACAGACAACAAGCAACAGAGTTGCACGTAGGCGCCTCCAGACTTTTTCTGCAAAGGCTTTGTTTTGGTCTTAACACAGACAAAGAAGACAAAATGTCTTCTGTGTCTTCAGAACCAGTTCTTCTAGAACCGAGGATCGCCAGAGTTTACATCGGAACAGCGGCTTTGCTTTGTCATCCTGGCAGTAAGGTTGTCTCTGTTATGACCTTCTCTACAGGAGAGGCTAGCTCCGATATGCTCGAGAGTAGGAAGGCTAAAGGGAAGTATTCCGCAGAGCTCCTTTCCACCAGAGCGGCTCTAGAATTCTTCTTCAACGAAGCACCAGCTATTGTGCATGATCTAGGTGTTACTCGGAAGAGGGTGAGCGCCCCCCCTAACGCGCTAGCTTAGTCGTCTTTAGACCTCCTGCTGCCTCCGGAATACCGTCAACTCAGGTACGTTGGCGTCCAAAAGGTGTGGACATGCCGAATAACGCACTGTCTTGCGGGCGCATTCGGCCAACCTTCTCCGCCGCTCGATATGTGCGTGTGGGATGGGGCAGTGCTTCAAACATGACCAACGACGAAGCCCCAACCCTATTCTAGGCCCTCCCTAACTTTCATGAAGCGTTGCCGTCTCGGGCGTCTATTTGGCCTTTTCCCGTTCAAGATATGGTGGGCGAAGAAGCGAGGGGAACACGGCGCATACGACTTCTCCCACCACATGGCAGCAACCCTGAAGGCCCCAAGATCACTGGCCCTAAACAGAACCACCCTACAGAGACTTCTTTGCTGGAAGGCACGGAGACAGAAGAAGGGGTGGCCTGATGACAGCCTAGTTAACGGCACCAAGTTCTACACCGAGATATGCCCTCGATACCCGTTAACCCCCCTGACACACTGTAAAGTATGGATACGACGGTTTCCGTTTTGCAGGTCACCGTGTGGAGGTGCTTAAGCTAGCCTGGACATCCCCCCCCCCCCCGGGGCAGGCCAACACTCCAGCCACCCGAACGACACCAAAGGCAACAGCGAGAACGCTTAGAAACCGAATCGCCGAAGCCTATTATCCACTGACACTAACGAACGGGACCAGCACGACCCCCTAACACGGTAGAACTTGTCGCCGCTCTGTCTGTCCTTTGTATGATACTCAAACGATGTAATTCCCATCATGTATAATAAATAGCCAGACAGCTGCATGCACACGTCTTATGCCCTTCGGGAGAGCTTGACCGTCGATTACGTATGACGTTAAACAATACTACTACTACTTTCCCGCTCAAGCAAGAAGAAGAAGTTCGTTGTGGTGTGTAACGTGCGTACGTAGTATCCCCAGTTTAGGTCGCCAAGTTGCATGGCGGCCATTGGATCAGCGCTCATGAAAGAAGGACTTGACAGAGAGAGATAAGCCCGGGAGGAGGTTGGGTTTCGTAGTAAGATGGCTGGCCATGCATCGCAAGTTTTAACGCTGAGCGGTGCTCGTGATATACATACATACATACATACATATGTGGCATCTCCGCGTTTCTTTCCAATTATACCAGGTCGTCTCATCTAATACCTGGCTTGGTGACGGCTAAGACATTCCGCAGCCGGTTGTCCCTTGTAGGGGGGCGTGGCGTTATGGGGGTGTTTACGCTTTACGCGTATGCTTCCCGAGGGGGGAGCGGAAGGAAATAGAGGTAGATAGAGATAAGGAAAGGGAGTAATAAAGGAAAAGAGGAGAGGAAGAGGGGTTAAGGGGGGGAGGGGAGGTGTGGAAGAGTAAGTGGTGGTGAGGAGTAGTAAGTAAAAGGGGGGAAGTGTAAAAGAGCGAGTAGTAATAAGGAGCAGTGAGTAAAGGGGGGGAGGTGTGGAAGAGTAAGTGGTGGTAGGGAGCAGTGAGTAAGGACCATTCCCATCACCTCCACCACCTTTCGGAATTCGTACCCAAGACAAGCTACTTGCTATTCTTTTGCTATTGCTTGCGAGTGACAGACTTACGCATCCCAAACATCCACATGGCGGAACCTGACCGGATTACATCTAGAAGGCGTCTCTTCCTTGTCCATGTGGCTTTGGCAGTGGGCATGCCACTCTGTCTTGCTGGTGATCCACTTGCTGCAGATCGGGAGGTAACAGAACTTGGCGAAGCCGTGTTCCTTCGTTAGGGCGCGTTCCTGACAGCGAAAAGCCTCCCATTCGTAAACGTGAAGCACCAGGTATGACGTGAGCACAATAAGGTCGAGGGAGTAGCTGAGCCCATGCCGTTGATGGCTGCCTCGGGACATGGGACGACACGGCTTTGTCTACCTATTGTTCCATTTTCATCTTTGCTTGTTGTGCGCCCAACGAGCACACACACACGCCGCTTGGAGTCCGTGAATCGTTTCCGCAGGTTGACAGGTCACCGGGCCCCATCTCGGCTGATCTTTTCGCGTGAAGGGTCCCCTTTCTACTGTCGCAAGGTATCTGCAGTGAACGCATGTGTGGCCTCAAAGAGTTGATAGCCCTTGCACCACAACAATAGGGCATCTTGTCTCCCCTTGTCAGTTTGTCACGCGTGTCCCTAGACAATGGCGAAGCACAATTACCCTATTGACGGGAGGTTTCCTGGCCAGCAACTTGGTGTCAATGGCCATCGGTCGCCAAAAAAAGTATAAATACGTCGACCTGTGACTTCTCCAGGACTTGCACCTTCTTCCCTCTTCATCATCATCACCACTACCATCACGACCACCGACATCACCAACACCGACACCGACACTAACCTCCTGCGGTCATACGAGCCATTCCAAGTACTTCTTTCTCTTTCCGCTACCACTTGCGAACTGTTTCGACAAGTTCGTCCCCCTTGCCAACCATAGCAAAACCCGCGCGCAACATTGCAACATGGACGATTCGCCCATCAGGCTGGAAGCCCGCCACATATACAATTTCGGCCTCGCCATATTCACCTGGCACCCTGCCAGACAAGACTGGGTGCTTCTCCTCACGCGGCTTGGCAAGTCCCATGAGTATGCCGGTTACTGGGATCTACCTTATGCCGATGTGGACTATGATGAGGATAGGGTGTTCTTCGCCAAACAGTATATGCCAGGCAGGTTGGACGATACTGGGCTCGTCGACTTGACTGAGAACGACTGGAAGGATTTGGATCACTATGGCGAAGTCATAGGTCGGAATACGCCGCTCTTCTGGTGCGATATGTCATCGGCGGTGAACTTCGAGTACAGGGATGAGCCCGGTTACGAGCGTCGCAACTATGTATTGGTCGCCCCGACGGGAATGAAGGATAAGATCAGGCTGGGAAAGGAACACGCAACTATATTCGATGCCACCAAGTGGCCGACCGTGCGCGAGTTGCAGGATGAAGGCCAGGCTCACAAGACACCCATGAGGCCTCGGGTAAGGCGCATGATCAACGACGCGCTCGCCCACTTCAAGAAGCTCGGGCTCGCGCCGAATTATCCTGCAGGAGGAGGGGGGGGGAAGGCAGGGCCGAGTAAATGATGGCCGAAACGGGACTCATGTGCGGAGGACATTTTTGGGGGGAAGAATCAAGGCTCTTGTCAAGTAATTCAGCTTCCGGTTAGGTCCCCCTTTTTTAGGGGAAGGGGGCTCTCGCCGTATCATCATTCTTTTTCAGTACAGACATAGCCAAGGCATTGAGCTGCCTATTATCTCGGTCAGGTCTCCTTCTTTAGCTGGCTAGGTAGCAAGACAAATCTTTCGTACACCACAAGCATTTCGAGTCAATAGTATCCCCCACATGCTGCTGCTGCAAGGTCGAGAAAGGAAACCGATCAAATTCGGCAGAGAAACGTATAAGTGAAGGCCATACACACTATTTCTCTCTCGTTGTCCAAAAACGCCGCTCCAATGCAGCGTCCGGAATAAGTATTCGTAGGTAAATACGTCCCTGGGCTTCGACCTCTCCACGCAGCAACTCAAAGGTAATACCACTTAGTTACACCACTTACCCGCCTTTTAGTTGTAATAAAACTAACGATATGTTTTGTGTAATAAACAGCAACCGTGATCCAATCAGACCTTACAGTCGTCTCGGACGCCAAGGTAGATCTCTCGACGCGGACTTTGGCCCCGAAATATGGCATCACCAAGGGCGTGCTCGTCAACGAAGCCGAGGGGGAAGTCTTTGCTCCCGTGGCGATGTGTGTGACCTCGTCTTGGACCGTCCGCAAGGAAAAAACACCCCCGAGGATCAGGATGTGTCGAGCTGGTCCTTAATCGGGTCTGGGCGACGTAGGTTGTGCTACTTCCGTTTTTACCCTTGGTTAGACTCTAATGCGGCGCTGCGTTTATGCCTTGCTTGATGTATTGTATGTACGTTCATACTGTCAGAAAGTACGGGACAAGCACGAAGTGCACGGAGTTTCTAAGGGTGCAGGATCCACTGCGGGAGCAAAGAGTGTGTGGGAACAAAGGCGCTGTGGAAAGCCATAACAATGGAAGGAAGGAAACCTTTTACAGTGAATGAGAATAAAGCTTATTGTCCTTTATGGAATATAAAAAGAGGCTTCACTTCGTTAGTTACAGTAGTGAGAGACAGGAACAACAGACAACCAGACAGAAGCAGAGTGAAGCAGAGAGGACACTGGAGCACACACTTCACAGTCACTTCACATACATCGGAGAATGCACTTCATTTCACATCATCGTTTTATCGACCCACTTTCCAGTCACGTGCTTACACCGTACATTTTGAATGGACCTCGTTCATTCTGACACATACCTGCCCATGTAAGTGCGAGTAGAGTTGCCGAGTTTCACTAAAACAGGCAGATGTTGCTTTGTTCTTTTTGGCTAACTACCTTGTACTGTTCTGTAAAATGCACCTTTGTTCTGGTATTCACCTGTGCTCGGAAACCACTTTTATCCCGGATCTGAAGATTCACAGGAGAGGCAGGGTTCATGACATTGAAGTAAAGTAGTTCAATGCAGCAAGACACACTGAAACTCTAGACTCGAAGGCTATTGTCCTCGATGTATTTCCGTCAAGGGAACCCGGTATTCTGGGTGCAGCGCTACGACGACCTGTTAGATCACTGTGCATACTGCATTTCGTTAGTACAAGCCCTTCATGAATTAGCCCTTAACTTGTCTAAGGACTGGGATACCAATGAGGTGAGAAAGCAAAGTGGATGGAGCGTCGTTGATGCTGTTCATGGGTTTGCCTACCAACGTAGCTGACTCAAGCGCACATTCACGGCACGCCCCAATGGCCATAGATCTGTCTATCAATGAGAGGCAATATAGAAGAGGGCAGTGATTAGATTCAGCTTCTACCTAAGTGCGTTTCAACGCTTCTGTAATCTTGATCGAAATAAGCTCGCTTTCGGGTATAGTATGTAAAAAATGTCAAGATACAGCAGGAAGCATCGACAGAATTATCATCTCAAAAAGTGATGTAGACTAGAATAGACTAAGTGGTTTTCTTCCCAGGTGAAGATGTGTTGACAAATGGAATGACTAGACAGCTGCTCGCAAAGGCTGGCTCTGACACCGGACTAAAACAGGTTGCGTGAAGAAAGAAGAAGAAAAAAGAAATTATGTAGTGTGAATAAAAACAGCTTGCGAGGAAGTCCATGAAACTCTACTCCCGCCCACCCACTCATCTAGTTGTTGGTGTTGGCATTTTTGGCATGGCGGGACTGTCTACTCGTTCCAGTCTTCATAACCGCCATCCCCGTAGGGATTCCACTCTTGGCCGGGGTAACTCGTGGCAGTCATCCGTGGCAGCTCCTCCTCGTCCTTCTTCTTGGTGGTAGCAGCCGCGGCTGCCGTCATATCCGGCTCTGTGGGAAAGACGGGGATCTTTTCTTCCTGTTCGCGAAGCAGCATCTTGCGCTTGGCTTCTTCAAAGATGTCTGCCGAACTCGGCTTTGGCGGCGCGCCGGTCCCGTTGGCAGTGCTGGACTGCGCAACAGCCACGTGGTGACCAGGATGGGGGATGGGCTCCTCGGGCGGCGGGCTTGTCGCGACCACGACATGTTCAGGCTCTTTGGCGTTCGGTTCTACCGCCCCATGCGAGGAGCCATTGGCCTTGAGCTCCGCATTCTCAGCTGGAGCAACCATGCCGTTGTTGCCAAGCCCATCCACATGCTGAGGAGGCGGTGACTGAACCGAGGTTCGTGGTGTCGCGTCGTAGATATTATCGTGCTCAACACGCTGGTGGGTTTGTTGATCGAGGAAGGAGCGTGGCGGAGCAAACGACTGCGCAGGGGGTTCAGGACTGACAGCTCTTGAGTCGTGGGCCACACTATTTGGCGGAGCTGATGACTGGACTGCAGGCTCGGGGCTGACTGCTCGTTCTGGGGTAACCTGTGGGCTTGGAGACGCAGTCGGCGAGGACCCGAGGCGCGAGCCAGGCGAGAGCACATTGGAGCGCTGAGGTGGCGACACGCTCGCGGGCTGGAAGGACATCTGGCTGACTGCGCTCACTTGACGCTGTGGCACAAGGTGTGCATCGCGCTGCATGAGCCCCTGCGCCCCGGGAGCAGGAACCATGCCTTGGGGGGGCGGTGGGTTCGGGGCGCTGGCGGCGGCAGGATTAACAGGCGAGAAGGCAGAATTAGGCAGCGGGTAAGTGCTAGGGGAAGCCGGGTGCTGAAGCCGGGGCGGCGGCGAGGCAGTGTTGCTTCTCTGACCCATGGTGTGAGGGGCAGTAGGGGCAGGGGCAGGAGGAGTGCTTCCGGCTTGAGACTGGAATTGGCTGTTCGGAGGAGAAACAACACGTGGCTGCGCATGCTGGCCTGGCGACGGTCCGCCTGGAGTCATGTGTGGCGTAATGCTTAGGCCCGAGGGCGGTTGAGATGCGACATCATGCGCTTGAGAGAGCACGATCGGGGAGCTTGTCGGAAGGTGCCGAGGCTGCTGCTGCCCGGCCGCGGGAAGCACTTGCTGAGGTGAGCCTTGTTCGCCGCCTGGCTGTCCACCCATGGCCCCCTCCGGCCTCTGTTGAGGCAGGATAGCGCCACCGCCAGTGGGAGGACTCTGCCTTTGCACCTGAGGGTGAAGCTGTCCCTGTGGAGGCAGCTGGGGCTTCTGCTGGGTGCCTGGAGGGGGAACTGGCACGGGACCGGTCCAGTCCGGAGGCATCATGGTGTTGTTCTGGACCCAGTACTGTTGCTGCAGTCCCGGCGGAGCTGTCTGAGGCCCTGTCTGAGGCACTGTCTGGGCGTGCTTGGGACCATGCGACTGCCCGCCTGGCACTCCTGCCCCAACGTAGTAAGGGGCTGGTTCGACACGTCCCTCGCTGTGTACGTATGCATAGCCACGGGGGATTGGCACCTGAGCGTACTGTGGCTCCCCAGATGCGTGTCCCTGCTGCTGTCCCATTGGGCCGTTCTGACCTGCCAAAGGAGGGTTCATCTGTTGGCCAGGACGCGCCGCTCCGTTTCCTCCCTGCTGCAGCGGAAGTGGTTGCTGCTGGCTCGGCTGTTGGATTCGAGTGGGTGGTTCGGCCGGGGGCACATCCTGCTGCTGGCCGAGTTGGGGATTTGGTCTCTGTGCCATTGGGCCCTCGTTCGGTCCTGGCGATGCGTTGGGAGGGGAGTGTCTCTGGTGCTGATACTGCATGTGAGGGCCCGGTTGTGGGCTTGCTTGTCCTTGTGGCTGCGGGCCCGTCATCTGGGGCGCCATCTGGGGCGCCATCTGAGGCTGCAGTGGCTGAGAAGCTGTCGACTGTGACGGGGGTGGACCTTGCTGCACCATCTGAGCCGGCTGCCCATGCATGAACTGGCCGTGACCCTGTGGAGACTGTGGGTGTGGAGGCTGTTGTAGGGCTTCCTGCTGCTGCCTTGGGGCTCGCCTAAAGGCACCCATGAACGACTTCTTCGCTCCTTTCTCCTTGCCCCCCTTTTCCTGTGCCTCTCCCGAGGGCCTGCCGCTCTTGAACAGTTTTGAGATGGTGCTCTGTTCTTTCTGCATGATTGGAGCACCCACCGGTATGCCGTAGTTCTGGTTATTGCCAGGTGGAAACTGCTGGGACGCCTGGGAAGCCGATGCTGAGCCCAACGACGGCCCCCAGGGTGCTTGCGCGGCCGGAAATGCCTGGCCTGGAAGCGCCGGTGTGCCTTGCTCTTCCTCGCCTCCATTAAACCGAACAGGCGGCTGGTTTGGCTGCTGGGCCGGCGGACCTTGGGACACCCCCGCTCGCTGCGCTGAAGGTTGTGATGTTGGGGTTGGCACAGGAACGGGAACTGGCTGGGGAGTCTGGCTTATCGGCGACACCGCTGGAGATGACGGCTGCCGAGTTGCCTGGCTGTGGAGGAGGGAGTGGCCTTGAGTGTTCTGCGAGACATTGAGACCCTGGGCTTGCTGACCCCCCGTCGGGCTAGGATATCCTGCCAACTGGTCAAACTGGGTAAACTGCGTCCCGGTCCGCGCGGGAGATGCCTGGAATCCAGGCGGCGGGACAGGCACTGGCGAGGATGAGACCGACGGAGACCTCTGGCCCAATCGCTGGCCCTCGAGAGTAGGTGGGACCTGAGGTCTAAGATGATCACCGCTAGGGGGCTTGGGCGACGACTGGACCGGTTTCCGGGCGGGCAACTGGGCAGGCGTGGAGTGGGCTGCTCGCAAGTACGAGCCTTGCGTTTGTGGAGTCTGACTGGCCCCAGCTTGAGTCACCCCAGGCTGGGGTACAGGCACCGGTTGTCTCACGCTGACTGGCGACGCCTCCTGCGATCGGGTCGGTTCCGGGGTCGAACGAGTGACGGGTTGCGATCTGAGAGATAGCGGGGAGTCGACTCGCGGCGAGCTAGACACAGTGGAATCTACGACATTTGCACTGGCTGGATCCTGCCGAGGAGCAAGTTGACCCTGAGACTGTTGCAGAACGGTAGGAGGATGCAGAACACTACTCGCTACCGGGGGCTGTTGCTGCTGCGAGTGCTGGTGTTCATACTGCTGCTGAGTAGTCGCTAGTCCGGACTCTTGTTGCTGCGCCATCGGTGGTCTTTGGCCA
Organism: Diplogelasinospora grovesii; assembly: GCA_033297225.1. Taxonomy (NCBI): domain Eukaryota; kingdom Fungi; phylum Ascomycota; class Sordariomycetes; order Sordariales; family Diplogelasinosporaceae; genus Diplogelasinospora; species Diplogelasinospora grovesii. The sequence goes on from MU853762.1 coordinate 58,788, forward strand.
GCGCCCTGCTCGGCGGCCTGCTGACCTCGAGCCATATCCACCGTTTGCGTCCCACCTTGAGCTTGTTGAGGCGACATTGGCATGGTCGGCTGCGGCCCTGCCATCTGGGGCTGCATCGGCGGCCTACCCTGAGCCCCTAGCTGAATGAACGGTGGCTGCTGGGAGATTGGTTGCCCAGGATGCGGCACGAACTGGCCGGGGGGCATCACTGGTCTCCCGTCAGGTCCCAAATGTGCTTGCGTGCCGTACTGCAGTGGGTATTGTCCTTGCGCCGGTGGGAAGGCCGTCATCTGTCCTCGCCAGGGTGGCTGCTGTCCGAGTGGCTGCTGTCCAGGATGCTGCTGTCCAGGATGCTGCTGTCCAGGATGCTGCTGTCCAGGGCCGAAAAGGGGTCCCTGCCCACCCGTGGGTTTGCCATCTCGTGTCTTCGAATCAGTTCGATTCTTAAAGAAACCAAAGAGTCCGCCCGTAGGCTTCCTTCCTCGGTCGTAGTCTGCGATATCCCCTAGCTGTTTGTGAGAGCCCTGTCCGAGAGGTCCCGATGGGGAAGCCTGTGTTGCGGGCTTACCAATACGACCTTCATGTCCAGCCGACGGAGGCGAGGCCAGAAAGCGAGGCTGAGCCCCCGGGGCAAGCGGAGGTGCCGGTCCCTGCTCCGCACCATGCATAGACGGCCTAGCTGATTGAGCAGTCTCGGGACGGTTTGGCCCGTCCTGCGGCCGATGAAACATGTCCTTCAAAGCAGACAATCGCTTTTTCGGGGGGCCGCCGATGCTCCCGGCAGGCAGGGTTTCTAACACAGTCATGCTCGGGTCCGTAGATCCTCTGGGCATGTCCGGCCTTGCGGGCTTTGCCTGTTGCGGCGCCGATGAGGATGAGCTGCTGCCAATGCCGAGGAAGGTGCGCTTCTTTTCCGGCGCTGGAACCTGTGGAGAAGGCGACGGCTGCATGCGCTCCGCGATGGGAGTACCCGGGCCTTGCGCAACGATGCTTTCGTTGCTCTGAGCCACGTTTTCAGACCCTTGTCCCGCGCTACTCAGCCCAAACAGGGACCCGCGTTTTCTCTGACCAGCCGTATCCTCCGTCACAACGCTCGCCTCCGAGACCGCATCGCCCGCTACGCCTTGAAATCTCGGCCCTGGCGAACCGCGGCGCTCTTCAGATTGCCCGTTTCCAAACCTCTCCCGGAAACCCGAGAGAAGGCCCGAGTTGCGCCGGTGTCTTCCCTCATCGCCAGCCGCGTTGCCACCGGCCGGCGCCGTGAGATCGCTCTGGTTGCTCTCAACCCGCGATAGACCGTCGCCAGGGGCACGTTGGCTGGCCGGGCTCTGAGGATTGATTGGAGAAACCTGACTAGTTTGTGGAGCCGGCGACTGTTCTTGCTGGCCGGGAGCGTCAGAAGCCTGCTGATCCGAGGGTCGCCCCGTCTGCGCCTCCTGCTCGGCCCTCTGCACCTGAGGGGAAAGTCCACCCGTCGACGGTACGCCGGTTTCTTTGTCGTAGCCATAAAAAGGTTGCTGTGACGAGGCGTTACTCGCCGAAGACCGATGGCGGTTTGTAGACTGCAGCGGAGCAGACAGGTGGGATTCTTGATAGTTCCACCCGCCTTGTGGCTGAAATCTCTGGACCATATGAGGCGGCATCGGCACGGGTCGCCCCCCCGGACCCATAACCTGGCCCACAACCTGTCCAATTGGCGGAGGACTACCTCCATTCATCATGTGTGGAGGACCCGAGGCCGGCCCAGCAAACCCTCTCGGAGGTACCTGCCCAGCAAATTGGCCGAAGGAATTGTTTTGTCCGGGTAGAAAACCTTGTGGTTGTTGCATGCCCGTCTGCTGACCGTTGTTACCGACAGTGACATTGTGAAAGAAGTGACCCTGCAACGGCTGAGGCTGTCCGTGAGCATGTCCTGGGTATTGTCCCTGAGCTTGGCCTGGAAGTGCGCCTTGAGTCGGCCGATAGACGCTGGGGATCAATTCGCCCGGTGGAGGCGGGGAGTAGTACATAAACTGGTTCTGGCCCCCCATTGCCTGGTTTGCCGTGGTGAACTGAGGAGGAGTCGGCGAGGCGTCGAGGGCCGCTTGTGCAACTTGTTGCTGCTGATTCGTCACACCAGAGCTGTCTTCGGCAGCAGCAGCCTCGTCTGGGGACTTGATGAGCGAAGAGAAAGTCGAAGCTCGACGGATCGGCGGCAGCCCGACGAACGATGTCTGACGGTGAGGCACGTTAGAATCGGCCTGCTGCTGGTCGGGATACGCTGCTTGTTGACCGTAGGCTTGCTGTGCATGGCTGCCAGCTGCTTGCAAGTTTGCCATGTTCAGATTCTGAGCGTAAGCCGCCATTGGGACAGCTTGGCCAAAAGCGCCCGGTGCGCGCGACTGCAATTGAGGCGCTGGTTCGGGAGACACCATGCGATTCTGGCTAGCGCCAGACATTGCCGCACTCATTTGTTTCGAGAGTGCAACCGAGCTGTCGTTCTTGTTATTGGCCCGATTGCCAGTATTCGCATTCTCCACCGGCCGGTCCGAGTTTATTTGATCTGTCGAAGCTCGGGCAGACGCTGCATTGAGCGCGGCTCGAGCCGGTGTCGCGGGAGCAATGATTCCCAATTCAGCGTGCGCTCCCGTGGAAATAGCCGCACCTACCGGAGCTGCGATTGAGCGCAGTGTAGGTTCGTCGTCTTCGTCTTCGTCCTGGTCGAAGTCGAAGTCTTCTTCCTCGACAAGCGGCGAACCGGTGAACGGGTCCCAGGAAGGCTGTTGCTTACTGATTGGAGCTGGGACGTGGAGGGTATCGCCTAGTTCTGTCTCGCGCAGCTCAGTTAAGGTTTCCGAGACTGGAGACACTAGCTCGAGGTTGCTTTCGCGACGAGCAATCGAACTGGTTAAAGGATTGATGGTATTAAGATTACCGTTGCGACCACTGCCAGACGCTAGCGACAACTGCCCGTATGGAGATGGATTGAAACCGCCGCGAGGACCCGAGTTGAAAGGCGAGACACTTCTCAGAGAAGGAAGTCGAGGAGGCAGCGACGAGGAAATAGACGCGGCTCTCGTTTCATTGGGGTGCTCAGCTTGATGGGGTGGCTCAGCTCGCGCGGCCTCTGATTCGGCGTCAGGCTGCTGGCCTTGACCCTGGCCCTGGCCCTGGCCCTGGAGTAATGAAAGCAGGGATCTCCGTGCAGGAGCCTGCTGGGCTGATCTCAACGCCTCGACAAGGTCGGAGCGGGACGAACGGCGCCCGAGGCTAAAGATGGCCCAAGATGACCTTCGCTCATTTTTTAGCTTCGCAGCTCCTGCTGGCCGACCATCAACGGTCTGCGCTTGTGCAGAGCTCAAGTCCCGGGGAGAAGACGGGCCTTCATTGCCCCGTTGATGAATGTCCTGCGTAGCCGTTAGCGAGAGAACGAAACATGATTGTTACTACCTTTAGGCGCGGCTGCATCGGGAGGATGGGGTAGCCCCGCAACTTTGCAGCAATAACGGGTAAGGGCCCGCACTGCTTGGCAAACTGCAGATTCGGCCGATACCTTAATTACAGGCTCGCACCAGCAGAGTACCAAGGGGTAAGGCAACAGTAATAGGCTTGATCACTGATCGGGAGCAGAGTCAGTGGAATGGGTTTGGGTGGGGTGTGGGAGACGGCCAGCCGGGACTGCAGTCGGAATGGTAAAGGCTTCGCGTTCTGTCTGGGACACAGGCATCTAGATGGATGGGCAAAAGATTCCTTAATTTCATTCATCATCCATCATCTTTCCCCGTGTCCTCGTTGGCAACAAACCCGCCAGAATGCCCTCATTACATGAGTGGAATGAGTCGCACAGTGATAAACTCGAATACAGCGATAACGAAGAGAAAGAATCAACGAATTGACCGAAACAAGACGCGTCGCCTTGGATTGTTCGAAAGAGAAAACAGAGATAGTTCAAACGCGGATTAAACATGTTGTAATATGTGCCTCGGCACAGTCCCGGTCAGGCCTAAGGTGATCGAATAGAGTGTATCGTGGCAGCGCCAACGCAGTGGCAATTATGAATTGGAAAATACCTTGTCGCCAGTGTTCCGAAGCTTGTTCTTCCCCTTACTTAGCAGCCCCTTGCCGGCTTTGCCCGCCGCCATGAGTAGCTCCTTGCTCTTCGTGCCAACTTGATTACCGGATTGCCCGAATCCACTTGCTCCATGCTGCGGCGGAGGCATAGGCATGTTCAGCATATAAGTCCCCGATGGCCTCCCAGCTTGGGCGAGAGCTGATGAGCTTGCGTTAAGATACTGCTGATAATAAGGCGCCTGCACCTGGGTGCTCTGCTGCGCGCTAGTGGATGCAGCTGGACCTGGTAATGCGGTATTGAACAATGAGGTCGCATTTACGTGATCCGGGTGCTGTGACAAGGCCGAGAGCCATTGGCTCAATCCAACCTCAAGCGACGCGTACTTCCACCTGTTTTGATTGAAATACTTGGTGCGCTCGGCAGACGAGGGAAGCTCCATGATCTGCCTGAAGGCGATGATGTTGACAACTTCTTGCTTTGCCGGCGTCGCAGGAGGCCCGAGAGTCTGTGGTAGCTCGTGCGATCGTTCTGCAAAGGCTGGATGCTGCTCCGGCGGCGGAGTGGGAGATATCGGGCTCACAGAGGTGTGCACGAGAGCTTTCTCCTCAGCTAGAGATAGCCTATGGTTCCCCGCGGGCGAGGCATTTCGTTCAGCCACCGTGGAGACAGGTGAAGGGGGCTCAATCGTCGCATCCAGAGTCGACCTTGATGGGAGCGTGCTTGGTTGTGAGACCTGATGCGACATGCCGCTGGTCTCTCCTTGATTGTGCACGGGTATAGTGTCTAACTTCGGGCCAGAAGCAAGATGAGCCATGGCGGGGCTGGCACCATCACTGGGTCCGGTACCTGGTTCGGGTGAAGCGACCGTTGGTGTTGCGGCAGCGAGATTACCAAGCCCCGAGCCAAGAGTCTTCTGCTCGACCTGCGAGCCAGCGGCTTGAGCTTTCGCATTTACCGCGTTCGCATCTTCAGCCCCAGACTCCCACGAGAACCGCCTTCGAAGCTCTCCAAATCTCGCCAAGGGTCTGGGGTGAGCTTCTGGGCTGGCATCGCTTGGTGAATCCGATGCCGGATGAGGGCTTGACTTCAGGCCGGGAACACCATAATCTTTTGAAATCTGATCAAACGGTGAAGGTGACACACCCGCAGTCGTTGCCGGCTCATTATCACCCTTGACAGGGCTCGGGACGCCCTCGTCGGGTCTATCATCGCCAGAGTCCCAGTAATCCCCGTAAACATCGTCGGGCAGGTAGGTGCTTTCTCGTGGGTGATGTTCGGGTTGGCGGTCAGCGGCTGTAGATGGGCGAGTGATTTCTGGGATTTCGCTGCATGATTGCAGCGGGCTCAAGGACTTCATGATTTCCTCTCTGAGCAAATCGCTCTCTTTGACTGGCGAGCTGCTTGAGGTGTCCAGGGTTGAACTGGTCAGGATTGATGGGAGAGTTCCAAAATCCTGCGGGGTAATGCTGGCCTCATGGAGATCTTTACGAGGGTTCAGCGGCGCGGTGAACGGGATCTCAGAATGAGTTGTGGTGGCAGTTGTTGGTATAGGGCTGGTGAGCTCCGCAGGCTGGTGGTTATTTGCGTTATTGTCTTCGGTTCCAGTCGAAATGGGATCCATCTGCAGCGAAGTGCTCAGGGCAGGGCTGGCCGTTCTGAGTGGAGGAAGCGAATGAGGTGAGGCGGGATGAGAAGAGACTGACACGGGCATCGGTCGCTTTGCCACACTCGCCTCGCTAACCTCGTCGCTCACGCCATCTGACGCTGCAAGTTGGGTTTTGCCCACACCTGACGAGGAGTTGCCCGTATTTTCGTTACCCTCAGTCATGGGAGAAACGTCTCCAGCCTCAGCCGCTTTATCTGCTGTTGTGTGCAAAGTCTGACTAGGTTCAGGCGCAAAAAGTCCGCCGGGAGTGGTCACGGTTTCGGAAACCCACGCTCCTGGTAGGGACGGTCTAAAAGCCGGTTTACCCTCGGTGGCTGATGCCGCTTGCTGTGGCGTCATTGCAACACGAACTTGCTGGTTAGAAGCGTTAGGAGCTGGCTGAGTCACATTAGAGCGATCTCGGTCTGACGGAAGCTCAACACGCTGATTGGCTTCGGCTGAGGGAGAGGGTGCAGGCGAAGCGTCCTGAGTACGAGGAAACAAAACATCAGACTCTGCAGCATCATCGGAGTTTTGAGGCGTGGTCTGTTCAAGAACGGATTCCGCATTCGGGAACGCAGAGACAGCGGACATAGCGTGGGTTGTTGAGGTTTCGTGCAGTTGACCAGGTGGGTCAGCATTGTCTAACAATGCCGGTTTCTTGTCCGCGGCCGAAGGCTCTGCGAGGTGCGTTGGACTCTGAGCCATTCGTGAAAACTCTGGTTGGTTTGGAATGGCGGGGACTGGAGGCGCGTCGGAAATGAATTTCGAAGACCTTGAAAATAAGTCTTCACCAAAAACAGACATCCGTGCAAGATCGGGGAGCTTCGGGCTAGTAGAAAAACGCCGCGACTTGTCCTCCTCAGAATCAAACTGAACACTGGGTTGAGAAAGAAGGGGCTTTTCGGGACCGAGGGATTGCGTGAACTGACGTAGCTCTGCACTCTGACCAGGTGGTCGAGTTTGATCTTGAGCGGACGAGGCAGGTGCGATGGTGGGCTCCTCCGACTCATAGCTGGCAAGAAGCCCCTCAATACCATACTCGCTCTTTCTCTCCGCCACTGGAGCCAAACCCAAACCTACGCTTGGGCTTCGATTGCACTCCGCGCCTTCCTCAAGTCCAACGCCTGCCTGCCACTTTTGATCTCCGGTTTCTGCCTGCGCCCTAGCGGGAGATTGCACCCGTTCGTTGCCTCGGCCAAACACGTTGTCCAAACTTGGCCTTCCAGAGTCCATCGATCGTCGCTCCTTCTCCTTTTCTTCCTCCATGCGCCGGTAGATGTCGGATGGCCTGATGAATGGCAGTGGCTTCGATGTGGGCGAGACGGGCGATTTGGCGCTTGAAGGCGGTGCCGATCGTGCCTCCACCCACGGCTTGTGGCTCGATCCTGGTCCGGAGCTGGACACAGATTGTCGCGCCGAGTCGACGAAGTCCGGCGCGTCGTATGGACCCATGCTACTCTTCCGCGGCGGAAAGCGCGTGGAAACCGGTCCAGCGCCCTGGGGCGCCGGAGACATGCGCCGCGAGGTCGGCGAAACCACTGCCGCATGGCCATATCCCGGACCGCCCGAATATACACTCGACGCGGTCGCAGCACTTTGGGGGACGTTAGACAGTGGAGACACAGCATGCTCCATGCTCATCCGCTCCGACGCGGGCTGCCCTGTTCTGCCCAGGGACGCTGCCGATGCCTGCTGGGTCTGAGTGTGTACGGGCGAGGAGCCGGGTGGCTGAAAGTGTCTTCCAACTAGAGAAGACCCCAAAGCCTGACGCGGACCCATAGGCTTCGGCGGAGGCGGCGGTTGCGGCTCTTCTGGCTCGTCGTCATAGTCGGCTCCCCAATCATCCCCGTCATAACTCTGCGGCTTTGCCTCGACCCATTTTCTTGTCTTCTGGCGGTTCACATTTGTCTTGTATTGACTGGTGGTCGAGGTGCGAGTGCTCGGAGACCTGTGGTAATGCATCGTTAGCGGATCCAGAACCAGGGACGGTTTGCGCAAGGGAGACAATGCCGAGAGCAGATGTTGGACCTACAGTGGACTGTTTGTCGGGTAGACGTTTCCATATGAGCCATCCATTGCGTTGGCCGGCGCTTTAGCAGCACTGAAGCCGCCGCAGCATCTCCAAATGCGACACGATCCCCAGCGATCAACCTAAGGAACGAAGGTTGTATGGGAGAGTTGCCGGCTCGTTGTGCAAGGAGCGATGTTGAAGCCTACAACGCGTGGCGTAATCCCGACAATGCAAACTAGCGCAAATCCCAGAGCCCTTTCTATGCGCTGGTACGGGCCAAGCGGCTCACCCAACGTCGAGTTTACTTACGGTCGCTTTTGCGCGGTGACGGCCTTGGAAACGAGGATCCTTGGTATGTCGCTCGCCAGAATCGTAAGGAGAAACAAGTGTCATCAGGCTTCCGCAGAATTTCCTCTTCGAGACGTGCTAGCTTAACCGTTCGCGACAGGGATTGTTATTGGGGAACTGGGCAGCGTGGGGCGAAGCTCGACAAGCTAAGCAAGTATTCGACCCAAAGCCTCCAGTTTCAACCCTCGGTTTAGTAAGATAGGGCGTCACAATATTGTATGTACAGTACATACACCACCTGCAGTGAATGTAGGAAAATGTGGTGACAACTGGTTACAAAACATAAAAATCATGTGAATATAACATACAGGACTGGTCTGGTCGTGCGCCGTGCATTTGATGTGCATCAAGTTTGATGTTCACTTACACACGACTCGGGTCGAACCCATAACTCCCGTTTTCAAGTCGGGCTGTTGGGAAAGCGCAGCACTTGGCCGGACCTACTACGGTCTCGGGCTTGTGCAAAAAAGGTGTAACGGCTGTGCAGCTGGGTCGCATCATAGGTGCACTAGGGTGAGCGCCGTGACACAAGACGACGGTGGCTGCCGAGTTGCGGACGGAAGCCTTCTAACTGTACGAATTACTCTGAGAAGACACTTCACTGGGCTTTTATTATATCCTCATATTCTGTGACGATACCATCTCCTGCCCGTCTCAGCCACAGAATCCAGATCAGTTTATCCACATGGAAACCGAGGGAAGAGAGAGGCGTAATTGCAGCCAAAACCGAATGGTTAGGTGGCATAGAAAACTGCATCATCACGCAAGGGCTCGTAAGTGCAGGTTGGGCTAGAAACTTGTCCTACGTTACTTGAAGATGGTGTAGAAAGGCGGATCCGCGATGATCGGGAAAGCGCGACACTGCTGAGGCGAGATACCTATCCGGGATCGGGCTACGGACCGAAGCATCAAGTAGCAAACTTGATCCAGTTTCACCAAGAAGTCATTGTCTCGTACTGCAGCGGCGGGGGATATAAATATGCTGGTGCGTTACGAGGTTGATACCGTGTATAATAGAAGTACGTCCAAGGTATTCTTATAGTTCTGTTCTGGCCATACAAGAGTTGACCAGAGACCACACGCCTGACTCTGGGTGGGTCCAGACTTTGATCCTTGGTTGTCTGTATGCAATCTGCGTGCAATATTGTGACAAAGCGGGACGCGAACCTCGTGTTAAAACGAACAGCAGTCCTGTTTCACCCTAATCTTTGCAATGACGGGTGGGGGGCTATCTGGGAGCGGGGCCAGAGCAGACGCCAAAACTTGGAAGCCTTGGAAGCCCACACGATGGAAGGCTGCCTTAGGTATGTATGTACATACATACAGGTACCTCGCCTAGAACCTGTCGATGCAAAAACATGCATGCTGTGCGCTCAGAACAGTCAATTTTCTATGTTTTAAATGCGTTCACGACGTGTGTAACTCTGTGCACCAGTAACTAACTTTCCTATCCTCGGACAGCTTTCTGCTTAATTGCGTTTCTTGCAGATATCCATTGAATACACTACCTCAATCGACAAGCCGCGCGCCAATGCACGTGATTATCGCGAGGTAATCGAAACACGTCGCATTGTGGCCAGCGAGTGGCAGCGACACTCTCATTGCGCATTCTTGAAGTCCTCCAACTAATCGCATCGACAAACCCTCCGAAGCCAGCTGCGTCGGCAAACCGATCAAGCATTTCCTCCGACCTCTCATTTGCCGTCGGTTCTCGATCGCGAGCGCATAGTACACTGCCGCCGAAATGGGCGTCGCAATAAACGACAGGACGGCCGAATTTCGCCACATCGTCAGTGCGGCCAAACGTCGCCAGGCTACGAAGCCGGGTTCGCAGAGACTTCTCAACGATTCTCAGAAAGCCGCAGCGAATGGCGATGGACGGCCACGGAGATCCGAGTTCGCCAGAAAGGCAGCAGATATCGGACGGGGCATTTCCGCGACAATGGCAAAGTTGGAAAAGCTCGCGCAACGTAAGGGGGATCACGCAATGGTTTCGCATTTACACAGGACTAAGACGCAAGTGCAGTGGCCAAGAAGAAAACATTGTTCGACGACAGACCTGTCGAGATCAACGAGGTATGCCAGGTTCATTCAGGCCCGAATGCGCTGTGACAGCGGTCCAAAGGGCCTCGCTAACACGTCGCAGTTGACATTCATAATCAAGCAAGACCTGTCGGCGTTGAACGAGGAGATCCGGAACCTTCAAGCGCTGTCGAAACGGCTCCACCCGAAACCCGATCAAGAGGGCGAAAACAACAAAAACATACTTCTTCTACTACAGGGGAAACTGGGAGATGTGAGCGCCAACTTCAAGGTACGATCTGGAAATATTCTCTCTGCGGTCCGCTGCGGGAAGGGCCTGGGCGCAGGCGTGCTGACGGTTTGCTAGGATGTGTTGGAGATCAGGACGAAGAACATCCAGGCCTCGAGGTCGAGGACAGAGGCGTTTGTGTCGACAGTCGGCCAGCATGCGCTCGTCGCACCACAACACTCTGCGTCGCCATTATACGGCACGCCAAATAGGGGAACGCCCTCCCCCGGGGCAGATCTGATTTCGCTGAACCCGGTGTCGTCGGTGGCGGATCAGCAGCTACAACTTCAAATGATGGAGGAGGGGCAAAACACATACATCCAGCAGCGAGGACAGGCAATCGAAGCCATAGAGTCAACGATCAACGAGCTCGGTTCCATGTAAGCTTTGCTATCTCTTCTGGGCCGGTACCGTACGGGGTCCAGCCACGCTAACGACTTGGGGTCCAGATTCGGTCAGCTCGCAGCCATGGTTAGCGAACAGTCTGAGATGATACAGCGCATAGATGCAAATACAGAAGATGTAGTGGACAACGTCGAGGGCGCGCAGAAAGAACTGCTTCGCTACTGGTCAAGAGTCTCGGGCAACAGGTGGCTCCTGGCAAAGATGTTCGGTGTACTGGTGAGTTTCTCTCAACTGACGTGTACTTCTGCACCACGCTGACAGTTCACACGTAGATGATTTTCTTTCTCCTTTGGGTGTTGATTGCCGGATAGATGGGACCTCGCGCTTGAGGGTGTTGTAATATATTACCATAGATGCACTGTCCAGGCCTCTGTTATTCGTCTTCTAGTAGACTTAGCGTTGTATTATTGTATTTAATGAGCTTCTTATGTATAGTCTAAGACAGTTGAGTCGCGCCTTGATGGCGGCACCAGTTACTGAGGTTGCGGCGTTTTTGAGCCCCGAGTGGGCCACCGTGCCTATCAATGTGAGCCCATTCGTTACCTCTGAAGCGTGGACTTTATTTAACTGGTGCTGTGAAAAAAAAAAAAGGGCAATGTGAGTCCATCGTCCTGCCTAGTCAATTCTCTTGCGCCTGTTCGTTCCTTACAAGTTATATCTGCATCGTCGACTGCAGTCTGTAGAAACCTTGGATCTGAAGATTGGCGAGGGATAGCGCTTAGGTAAAGGGGTCCGTCCGCCTGTGGCCGAATTTGGCAGATCTCGGCGGCAGTTGGACCGAGAAGCCGCTAGTTTGTAGTTACCAATCACGAAGTATGTACATACCACAGTAAAATTCCGGATCTGCGCTTCTTTAGGTATGTACGAGTCATTTTTCCATCCAATTCCCGTCCATTCAACATACGAATCAGGTAAACCCGGTTAGATGCCCGATGATCGGACAGGAACCGGGCGGTCGCGGGGTGCGGGGGGCCTCACGCCTTCGAGGAGGGGGCAGCGGCTTCCAAAGTTGTCCGTTGAGGGGAGATTTGCAGCGAAAAGATTAATCGCACGCACATGGTCAGTGACTCAGGGATAGGCCTGAATTCACTCAACCTGATCTGTTGATGCCGCCATGTGGATGTATGTAGCGGATCGTTTCCCGCTGCATGGAAGTCTCCATGGGAATCAATTTAGCCGGCCTGCCTGGTGAACCACATTTTCCCACGGTGACTTGGAACGGATCACCACCTCGTTGCTTTTCATAGCTTCTTATCGGCATACTTTCTTACCTTCTTGTAGTCGGCTCCTGCTGATTGCTCCGTACTAGCCGCTCTGTGGACTCACTGCTGTTCCAATACGCTTCCAGAACTCCAACATGGCAGACAAGACGTTCAAGCTGAACACGGGAAGAGAAATCCCCGCTCTCGGGTTAGGTTAGTAGTACTTACTTGACGATGATGAAGAGCCGTCAATATATCGCTCCTTGACACGCGTCCACGCCTTCCGTCGGCAGCCAGGTTGATGAGAAGCTGAGAGAATGAACAGGAACATGGCAGTCTGAGCCGGGAAAAGTCAAGGAGGCAGTCGCACATGCGCTCAAGTCTGGGTATAGGCTCATCGACTGCGCGTACTGCTACGGCAACGAGGACGAGGTCGGCCAAGGCCTCAAGGAGGCCTTTGCCGCAGGTGTCAAGCGTGAGGACATCTTTGTCGTCACCAAGGTCTGGGCAACCTACAACACCCGTGTCGAGCTGGGCCTCGACAAGTCCCTCAAGAGCCTGGGGCTGGACTATGTCGATCTCTTCCTCGTTGTATGTTTTTTTTTTTTTTTCTTTCTTGTTTGTCAGACAGCTGCGTGAGGCTCGTGTGTACCCCGTGCTTACAAGATCTTAACTAGCACTGGCCGCTTCTGATGAACCCCGAGGGTAGGTTATGCGGATGCTTCTGAATCATGGAGCGGGGATTCTGGTTCTGACGGGGGAAGTGCAGGAAACGACGACAGATTCCCCAAATTGCCTGACGGCTCCCGCGACATCATCCGCAGCCACAACCATGTGGACACCTGGAAGCAGATGGAGCAGCTCCTGCCCACCGGCAAGACGTTGGCGATTGGTGTCTCCAACGTACGTCCCGCATGCTCCGCTTTGCGTTGACATGTGATGGAAAGGCTGCTAACGCCAGTGTCTCCGATCCACAGTACAGCAAACGCTATTTGGAGCAGCTCCTTCCCCACTGCAAGGTCGTTCCTGCCGTCAACCAGATCGAGAACCACCCGCAACTGCCGCAACAGGAAATTGTAGACCTGTGCAGGCAGAAGGGCATCCACATCATGGCCTATAGCCCGTTCGGAAGCACGGGCGGCCCCCTCTTCAAGGCGGAGCCCGTGCTCAAGGTGGCGGAAAAGCATGGCGTGAGCCCGTCGACTGTTCTTCTCAGCTGGCACAGTAGGACATCTTCTCTCGTTTGCCCCCCTCCGCTGAAGGGGATGGAGACCGCTAACACCGGGTCATGGCAGTCCCGCGCGGCAGCACAGTTCTCGCCAAGTCAGTCACACCTGAGCGCATTACGGCAAATAAGGAACTCGTTGATCTCGATGACGAAGACACGAAGCTGCTCAACGACTACGCGGACAAACTGACTAGCGAGGGCAAGGTACAGCGCTACGTCTATCCGCCGTTCGGCGTCGACTTTGGCTTCCCGGACAAGTCCTAGGCGAGGCGAACCCCCAGTCCCTCCTGTAACCTCGCTCCACGTAGGCGCGGTAGATAGACTTGTATAGAGTGGAAGCCTTGCTTTTGGACACGGGTAGGACAAGTCGCGAAGTACACGTATCTAGCTTCAGAGTGTTTATCGGAGATGGCGCCACTGGCGATACATTATTTATTTGAGCTTTGCAGTGTGGATTTACAGCGGAAACGCGCTAATGTACCTTATGCTACGATACGCATGCGCAGAAAAGCCAGCACTTTGAGCCTCAAGGGGGGGTAAGGGTTCAGAATAGAGTTCTGCCATTGGTCGAGAATGTGCGTACACGCCTTTGGGAATCTACAAAAGCTATCACATGTCCACCATAACCTTGAGGACGAGGTTTCCGTCGTCGTCCTTCACGCGCGCAGCCATGTCAAACGCCTTTGGGATGTTGTCCATGCCGCTGTACCGTTGCGTGATCAGCTTCGTTAGGTCTGGAAGCAGCGAATCCCTTCTCGCCAGCAGCTCAATGGCCCGGGGATATGTCTTGGCATATCGGAACACACCAACAAGATCGACCTCCCGGAGTGATGCTGCCGAGATGGGCAGCGTCTGGATCGGATTTCCCATGCCGATGAGCATGATTTTGCCTCCAGCTGCGGTTGCCTGCGCCACGTCAGCCAGTCAACAACAGTAGAGGCGAGGGGGGGGGGGGGAGACGTACATATATGGAAGCCTGCAGACACGACTCCACGCCAGTGCACTCGTAAGTGGCGGTGACCTGGCCAACAGACCGGCCGTGGACGGTTGTTTCCGCGACCTTCTGGGCGACTTCTTTGGCAAACTCGAGCTTCTCCTCGATCGTCGCGGGCCGCTTCATGGGTACGACAACTGACGCATCGGCAAAGCCGTGATCCACGGCAAACTTCACCCGGTCTTCCTGGATGTCCGCAATGACGACCGTGGCTTTCCCGACCTTGCTCATAGCAGCACATAGGAGACCGACGGCTCCCGCGCCAAAGATGAGGACGGTCGAGCCCTCGGGGAGGTTTGCCCTGTCAGACGCGTGGAGCGCAACTGATAGGGGCTCGATTATCGCGCCCAGGTCGAGTGACACATCGGCCGGCAGCCTACCGCGCCATTGTCAGCGAGGTGCAGGAAACCAGCGAGACCAGTCCGGGGGGGTTGTTGAGGGAGAACGCACTTGTGACACCACTTCGCCGGATGTGTGATTTGCTCCTGCAGCGTGCCCTGTGCATGAGGAAACGCCTTTGCTGAACTGCGAAACTTCATCTGCGTGCAAATGTTGTAGCGGCCCTCCTGGCACAAGCTGCACTGCTCGCAGGGCTGGCCGACTTCCAGCGCCACGTGGTCGCCAACCTTGAGAGAGGTGACGCCCGATCCCACGGCCGTAACGACACCTGCCGACTCATGGCCAAGCGTGATGGGCTCCCGGACCAGGATGTCCCCATTGCGGTAGTGGTTGAAGTAGTGCAGGTCAGACCCGCACAGGCCGGTTGCCTTGACGGCCACCTGCACGTCGTCGGCTCCAAGCGATGGCAATTCCCGCTCTTCCTAAGCAAGCGCATGAGAACACGTCTGAGTGTCGAGGACAATCCAGGCTTACCACTCGTAAATCCCTAGCTCCGTGAAGAACAGAGGCTCTGGCCTTTGCTGCCATCGTTACCCTAGTACTACACTCGGATTATGGAGAGAGGGGCGGGCGAAGAGAGAATTGTCCTTATTAGAGGGCTTTGCTTCGAAGTATAATAAGTCTCAGGCGTGCTTCGGGCAATGGCACAGATGGGTGAACGAGGGCAAGCCGCAGACTGGTTTGACTGAGAGAGAAACTGACCTTGGTGAATCACTTCACCCGGCGGTGCCCCTTACAAAGCGTGCAAAAGCCGCTAGCAGATGCATCGAGCTCGCCTCCGATATCGAAACCCGGAAAAATGACGGACGGTTGTGTTCGATTGTCTGGGCTCGGGGCGGCCATTCCCACGAGTGACGCACTACTACTTCGCGCCGACCTGTCACTTTTCCTGGCTGGCGCATTCCGTGGCTAACTGTATGAGGAAAGTAATCCCGATGACTAAGACCCGGATAAGTACCATCATAGATTGACCGGTCTCGCCAAGTGGGTACAAAAATGGTGGGGGGGCAGATTACTGTACGCTTTCATTCTGGCTTAACAACACTGTTATTTACAATTATTTACAGACTTCATGAAGCACCCGGTCTAGTCGCTATGGTTTTGAATCCATATCTTCTTCACGCCGAATACCGAAGATTTCTTGATTCTGGGGCCCTAATAAAGGGAAGCGAACCGCAGCCTGCGCATCCCATTTTGTAGGTACCCACTTGCTCGCCAGGCTGTCAATCGGGCAGCTTGGCTTGCTTGGAATGCGACCCCGCCTGAGCCCAAGAAAGTCAGGTTGGAAATTCCCCGATCCACAGCTAGAAACCCCCATATGGACCGAAATGTTGCGGAGGCGGGGATCGGCGGGGATGCAGGTGCTCAGCGGGGCGAAGCCGGACGCTGTCACGGATAGATTCAACTGATGCGGGAAATTTCTTCATAATCCAATCTTAGTGCTGCTTCAATAGGCGAGCCGGAACAAGATATTCTTGGAGTTGCTGAAGACCGATGCATCCTGTCTCCCTCTTTACTCGGTGTCACTGAAACGTATCTCAACCGCAATAGAAGGCAGAGATGATCACGGCAACAACAGTCAACAACATGTTTTCTCTCGAGGGTCACACAGCCGTTGTGACCGGCGGCACCCGGGGCATAGGACAGGCAGTTGCCGTTGCGCTCGCCGAAGCCGGGGCCGATCTCCTCCTCGTGCAGGTGAGTGGCAGCTGAGTCGGCCGGCCATTGTGCTGCATGTCTCGTGTCGGAAAGGGCCTGCTGATGAGATGCGCAGAGAGATGAGACATCTACCGACACGCTCAAGGCTGTGCAGTCGCTCGGCCGAAAGGCCAGCATTTACACGGCCGACCTGAGCTCAGCCGCGGATGTCGCCAAGCTAGTGCCCAAGATGCTTGCAGACGGCCATCGCATCCGCATCCTGGTCAACTGCGCCGGCATCCAGCGGAGGCATCCATGCGAGCAGTTCCCGGACTCCGACTTCAACGACGTCATCCAGGTCAACCTCAACACCGTCTTCACCCTCTGCAGAGACGTAGGCGCGCACATGCTGGGGCTGGACCCGTCGCCGGTGACAGGTCGCAGAGGGAGCATCATCAACTTTGCGTCGCTGCTCACCTTCCAGGGCGGCCTCACGGTGCCGGCGTATGCGGCGTCCAAGGGGGCCGTCGGCCAGCTGACCAAGAGCCTTGCCAACGAGTGGACGTCGAGGGGCGTCACGGTCAACGCCATTGCGCCGGGCTACATCGAGACCGACATGAACACGGCGTTGCTCAACAACCCAGAGCGGCTGGCGGGCATCAGCGCCAGGATACCTGCGGGCAGGGTAAGCCACGAGTTGCCTATTCCTCTTCACCACGGCCTGTGCACTGACTTGTCTGCCAACTAGTGGGGGAGCCCAGAGGACTTCAAGGGAACGGCGGTGTATCTAGCAAGCAAGGCAAGCGCATATGTGAGCGGACATGTGCTTGTGGTGGACGGCGGATGGATGGGGCGGTAGACGCAGCCACCATAGGTGATGGGCTGAGCATAGATTTCACGAGATATCGACAAGCGCCCCATTCGACCCCGGATTACGGACATCTTGGCACGCATGGCACCCAACTGCAAGCGGGGCCATCATCCCTCCATCATGCCAGAACTTGCTTCACCTGGGAGACTACGCATGTGTTCGTCTCTCTTTGCCAGAAGCCCATCGGTCATCCCCTTCCTCTTCACAGGATTGTTAAGTAGATATCTTGAGCAAAACGTGCCTTGTACAGTACGCGGTTCATCATGTTAATTAGAGGTCTGCATAAGAGTGCTATGCGTTTCGTGATAGGAACTCAAAGCTATTCCGTGCTCCAATGGTGACTTGCTAAGACAAGGTCCTTTGAACCTACATAACTGCACTCGGCCGTTCGACTTGCCATGCTCCCCTTGTGTCGATCGGCAGCCGCGAACCCCACGTCTCGCACCGGACCTCCACCCGTCAGCGCCGTGCTGGCATGTGAAATCGAGCAAACCACCTCATCCAATTCGCTCGCTCGTTTCCTCATTGGGCAGGTCGTTAAAAATAGATTGCCCACCCGAAGCTGAGTCGACTGGCCGTCGGGCGTTCAGGCGTTGTACAACGATATCTGCCAGACGCCATGGTGTTAGGCCGAATCTGCTCGCACCTCAGCCCACCGGACCTCCTCCAACAGCTGGTCTCTCTTCGCTTCCCCGATTCCGCAAACTCCTAGTCTCAATCCTCCAACTCCGACAGACGGTAATAGTCGGCAAGCTTTCCTTTACTTTAAGGTTGTCCCAACCCGCCATAGATCTTCATCTTCCAAGCGCAGCAACCCCACATCAACGCCGCATGCAAGTAACATCATCTCAGCTCCAGTCTCACGGACTACGGATATCCCCAACTTGAGCGCTGCACCCTGCAGTCTCCGGCATCACCCCTACAATTAAAACTCGACCGTTGTCCTGTTAGGCTCAAGTTCATCGCCTACAAGGTCCAATACCCTCATCAAGATGGTTGAGGATCTCGATCTGCTTGCTACCGTTACCCGCGTGCGCCTTGCCCTGATCCAGTCCCAGTCAGTATACAACCTCTTGTTTGTTTGTGTTCTACGCTTTGCATTTGACTAACAGCGGCGGCAACTACATAGAATTCGCGACAAGAGCGTGTCCGCGGTGGCCCCCAGCAACACCCCCGTTGTCCGACGCAGACGCAGAAGCACTGTGACAGCCGTGTACTCGGGTTCCAAAGACGGGGTGCCGCTCTTCACCAAGCAGAGAGTCGTGCGGGTTGTTCCGTAGACAAACACTCTCTATCAGTGGCCTTATCCTGTTTCGTCGATCCCGGGCCTTGCAAGATCAGCATCATCATGGCGCCACACAGGGTTCAAGGTTCTGGCGGCGCGGAGGAAAAGAGCACGTCTACTAGGCGGTGGATTATGGGGACGGAGGCCTTTGAGCGGAGGATGCCCCATCACGATGGTATCAAGGCCCTTTGGGAGACAAAGTGGAAGTTTCCAGTGAGTTAATAGTCGTGAACCCGACGGACTTAATGAAGGCGACGGCCAGCCTGTATAGAGGAGAGCAATACTACAAGTAGTGAAACCCCAGAACATGATCTCACGACCCTGGTTTTTTTCTAGTGCACCAAGAGCGTCTATCCATTCCACGACGGGCAATATGAGGATTTCGAGCCTATTTTCCATCACCTTATCCAAGTATAACCATCGAGTCCCCCCTCTTAGTATTACTGGTTCCCTGACAAAGTGGCCAGCATGACATCAACGATGGCGCGTCAATGGAATATACGGAGACGTTCTTTCCGGCGGCGGAGAAGCTGACGGAATGGGGCGACAAGGCCCTCGCGGCCGGCGACAAGGGGAGGGCGAGCGACTTGTACCTGCGGGCGTGCGCCGTGTACCGCATCGCGCGGTTTCCGTACATCACCGCGTACCCGCAGGTCAACTGCCCGGTCAAGTGGCGGGCATGGGAGGCGCAGAAGAAGGTGTACGCGAAGGCGGCGCAGACATGGCCGCAGCCGGCCGAGGAGGTGTTGGTGCCGCACACAAAACACCGCGCGGGCGGCGATCGCGACGCGATTCCTGTCTACGTGCGTGTGCCCGATGCCACGAACAACAACAACAACAACAACACAGCAGCAGCCTGCCCAGCCGTCATCCTGATGACGGGCCTGGACGGATACCGGCCCGACAACACGGTTCGCTGCAACGAGTTCATCGCGCGCGGGTGGGCCGCCGTGGTGGTGGAGATCCCCGGCACGGCCGACTGCCCCGCTGATCCCGGCGACCCGGACAGCCCCGACCGGCTGTGGACGAGCCTGCTGGACTGGATGCGCGACGACGGCCGCTTCGACATGGGCCGCGTCATGGTCTGGGGCCTGAGCAGCGGCGGCTACTACGCCGTCCGCGTCGCCCACACGCACAAGGACCAGCTGATCGGCTGCGTCGCGCAGGGCGCCGGCTGCCACCACTTTTACGATCCCGGCTGGCTCGAGGCTGTCGACGGGCACGAGTACCCCTTCCAGCTGACCCCGGCCATGGCCATGAAGCACGGCTTCGCCTCGGTCGACGAGTACAAGGCCGGCGTGCAAAAGAAGTTCTCGCTGCTCGAGACGGGCATCATCCAGAAGCCATCGACTCGGCTGCTTCTGATCAACGTGAGTGGGGGGGGGGGCCGCGGCCCCCCCCCCGGCCGGCGCCCCCACCCCCCCCCACCCCCCCAGGAGCGCTAGTAGAGGTGAGAGCTCGGAGGGGGGGGCGG